>PVJA010010833.1:0-56320 GCA_004027025.1 Myocastor coypus
GAGCCTAAAAAAAAAAAAAAAAAAAAAGACAGAAGTGCTTCTGATCATAAATACCACAAAGCTATGATAATTATCATCCAAGGGTTGGCAAAAAGAGTATTTTCTGTAAGGCAAAAGAACTTCAGTCGGAGTCCCTGTCCTGGGTTGATGTGAGTCCTCAGATTATGGTTCAACTTGTGCTTATTTAAGACTTTACAACAGCAACAACTTGTGCCTGCTTCAGAGTTTGCAATGCCAGCCACGTGTACCTATTTAAGACCTTAGAATGCCAGCTGTAGTGGCATGTGGTTGTGGTAGGAGATACTCAGGAGACTGAGGCAGAAGACTCGATGAAGTCCCTGAGTTCTCCCTGGACAACACAGTGAGGCCTTGTTTGGAAGAAAATAAACTAAATCAAAACACAACAAAACAGGAAGAATACCTTGGCTACAGTGTTCCTCAGCTGGCATAATAGGTGTCCATCTCCATGTACTTGTGTCATGGGACATTAATTTCTACAACAAGAAAGTGACACATTTTTTAAAGGACTGTTTTGGCTGCTTACAGAGCAGAGGATGGGAGCGGACTTGTAACAAAGAACATCTTAAAAGATGAAAACTGGGGACCATTTTGGTGCCTCTTGCCTGTAATTCCTGAACTCAGGAGGGCAGAGGCAGGAGGACCAACAGGCACTCTGGTGACATTGTGAGACTCTATCTCACAATTGGGGGGGGGCAGAGAAAGTAGCTTGGAATAGAACTCAGTGCAAAGAACCTGGATTCAACCTCTAGCCTACACACACACACACACACACACACACACATCGAATCAGTTAGTAAGAGAACTAGAAAAGAGCATGACCAGAAGCTCCTGGGTAATTCACAACACTAACAGAAAAAAAAAAAAAAGTTAAATCATAAAATAATCACAAGCAGTGCAGACAAAGAAAGCATTTAATAAAATTTAACAGTCATTCATGTTAAAATCATCAGAAAATATCTCACCAAAATCTTCCCCTATTAGAAGGAGGTCATGTACCAGGAGCTCAGAGCAAATATAATAACAGTAGAAGTAATTTTGCAGGTAAATAGAAAACAAGTTAAAGATCCTCCCATTATCATCAGCTTTATACCACATACCACAGATCTTAACTGATGATGAAATAAAATAAAGGAGCAAGCAAATTGAATAGCTATTCAAAAAGAAGTGAGAATGTTTGTTATGTTCAGGTAATAGGACTGTCTATTTAGAAAATCTATGAGTCAATTTTTTAAATTATGAAGACTGAGAGCGCAGCGATGTGGATGTCAGATTCAATAGCTTTTCCAAATGTTAGCAAAGCCAATTAGAAGATATAAGAGAAAAATAGTAACGGCAACTACAAAGTTGCTAGAAACGCAATTGCTATCTGACTTACTGAAATGCATGAACAAAGACCTGGATAAATGGAAATATGTAACAGCTTATTCTGGGAGGGAAGACTCACAAACAATGCTGGGTGGCAGAAGAATAAGGCAGCTTCGTGCATGCCGACTGAAAAGATGTTAAAAATATTTTGATAACTGAAAAATGTTCAGACTAATAGGAAAGCAAATTATCCATTTTTCAAAAGTCAGAGTCCCAGCACTTCTATTTTTACATAGGCAAATGAACGATTAGCAAGAAATTCACGTGGCTACCTAAGGGAAAGTGTCTAAGATTGGGCCCCCGGAAGAAAAGACTCATCATTATCTGTATTTTCAGAATTTCATGTGGCAATAAATATCACCACATCCCTTGTATGGATACCAGGGAGGAAGACGGATGGAAGAATGTGGAAAGAGTCCTTTTAGAAGAGCAAAATGTTCTCACTGGGTGAAGACAGTGGCGAACCCTTCAGGAGGAGGAACAACCACCGGGAAGTGAGCACAGGTTGGAAGCAGAGGATAGGTTCACACTGCAGCTCACAACTTACAAAGCACATGTCACCCAATGGTGTAGGTGATCATGTTTAAAATATTCTTTCTGGAGTTGATTCCTAGCTCTACCAGGAGCAGCTATGCCACACTGGACAAGCTGCCCAAATTCTGGAAGTTTCCGTGTTTTGGTTCCTTAAGTTAGGTTATGCACACCTTTATTGACAGTATCATAATGATAAAGCTGAAAAGCTTGGAGCACTATGTTCATGCAGGGCAGTCTCAGCGTTCTAAGTATCTTGAAATTCAGACTCCTTCTTTCCTATGAAAGCCTATTCTGCATCTTCTCTTGGAAATCATGACTGTTTTCATATAAATATTATTCAGCTGGCAATGCAGCTCAGGGTAGAGTGCTTACAAACCATGCACAAGGCTTTCATTTTCATCCTCATGACCACAATAAAAACAAAAACGCATGAAAATAAATCCAAGCTTTACTGAGCTCTTCTCCTGAGACGCCCTGCAACACTGTGCTATCAAGTGTGTCTAGGGTCTGCACTCGTCTGGCATGTACATTGCACTGAACAGAGTCATTCTCTAAAGTGCAGGGAGAAAGAAAAAAGAATTATTAATTAATAATTCATAAAATAGGGGCTGGGGAGATAGCTCCATGGCACAAGTGCCTGCCTGGCAAGTGCAAGGTCATGGGTTTGAACGCTGGTCCCTCAAAAAAAAAATAATAATAATAATTAATAAAATGCAGGGAGTGAGGCATGGAAAGTCATTATAAAGAAGATTCTACAGCATTGCTTCTCTTTCTGGTTTGCTACAGTTTGGGCTCAAAGAAATGGGCAAAGGCGTAGATGAGAATTTGTAAAACAAGGCACAAAAACATTCATTCCCAGCCCAGACAGTAGCCTTCCTGCCAGTGTGGTCGCAGGTAAGACGGAGGCCACCCATTGTAGTCAGTATTGAGACAAGGATGGCGGCATAGATAACAGCATTATACATGTGATTCTATGAACCAGACTTAGGAAAATGAAGAAAGGCAGGGATAAAAAATGCAGTCAGAATTTGATTTTCATCATTTCAGAATTGGAAGAAATGGGGAGTCAATCAAGCATGACAATTAGCATTTCGATATTCCAAGAGAACACTTTATGCTCAGAGAAACCCATATGGATTGTGTACAATTAAGGGAGTACCTTCCATGAATAATGCATGAAGGATTTGAATCTCCAAAGTCGAAATGGAGCGCTTACCCATCCATAAGAGCCTGGGATACATTCTCAGCACCAGCCTATTTTTTTACCATTATTATTCATATATATTCTGCAACATCCATTCACCAGTTCAGCCCAAAATTCAGTGTTATCTATGTTCCTCTTTAATTTTGTAGTTGATTAATTTTTACAAGATATTAATTGAGGATATTACATGAGAAGCTCCTTTCAGAGAAATAAGTTTGGCTCTCTACTTAAAATTTCTCAAACATGTTAATTTTATTCCTTTGACCCCTAATCCACCTTGTCAAAAATTTTATATTAATTTCTTATGAAGAAATATTTATTTTATGACTAATTTAATGCACCACTGTAATGAAAGACATGTCTAATTGGCTTAACCTGTTCTTACACTCCTGCCCCAAGACATTTATTCTCAGTTCTACTGTCCCTGCATGTCCAAGCTGTGTCATTTTTCTTAAGCCTCAGGTTCCTAAGGAAGTATATCGAAAAGGTACTAGGTTCCTAGGGAGGCTGAAATCAGTTGCTTTCTTCTATTTGTGCCTCGCCAGCATACTTAACTCCTGGCTTCCCCTTGTAGCAAAGCCTTCTGGGAGTTTCAGTGTCCTCTAGAGCAATGGCTACCTTTATATATGACATCTCCCCTCCAGAATCAAAACTCTTTTTGAGTGTCTCTTGCCAGAAGCACTAGGCAGTAATAGCAGTATATAATACGGCCTGTTAGTCTGTATCTCAGGGCTTGGTCTGAGAAACTTTTCTGGTTTAGTAGGGTCCTAGTGTAATGATAAATTGAATAGTTTGGCACCAGTCTGGTGTGACCACACTGACTTATGCAAGCACCCCTAGATCAAGATAAATCAAGACATTTTGTGCAGTGGCCAGTGTAGAGACTGGCAGCATCTAGACCTCACATAGTTGAAATCAAATGTGTGGGGTGTGTCACTAGGGAATGAACGCTGGGCTTTGCATGTGCTAGGGAAGCACTTGCCCAGTTAGCTACACTCCCATCCCTGAAGTTTTGAAATCAGAGAAGCTCAGGTACACACAGTAACCCTAGGTGGGTGACGGCAAACTTTTCAGAGCTGTCACTGACAACAAACAGCCTTCCACAGCATGCGCAACCTGGCTTTGCCAACTCTGCCCTAGATCCAGCCAGTTCTTTGTAGATGTCTACTCTAGTTTGCAATGGGGATTCCTAAGTACATACGATTGGCTTCACGAACTCTCAGCACTCCCAGAACAAAAGTAAACAAACTTCCAGCACACAGCCTCCTAATGATGAGAAAGGAATGTGAACAGGTGAGGAAAGCCTTGGGAAATAGACTGAGCACAGTGGTGTGTGCCTGTAACCCCAGCACTTGGGAGGCTATAAACAGGCAGATCACTATGAGTCCAAACTTGTAGTGAGACCCTAAATACCCTGTAAATCCTTCCCAAGAAAAGATGAAAGAAGGAAGGAAGGAAGGAAAGAAAGAAAGAAAGAAAGAAAGAAAGAAAGAAAGAAAGAAAGAAAGAAAGAAAGAAAGAAAAAGAAAGAGAGAAGGCCTTGACAAGGTTGAATTTAGACTTTCTATCTCCATATCTCTTGGGCAGAACTCGTAATCACAGGACCTTCAGTCGGCTCAAATGTGAAATGAAAATAATGTCACCTACTGGCCTTACAATGGCATAAGAAAGCTCAAATCTGATAGAAATTGTGAAAACACTTTGTGAAATGCAAAAAAACAAAAGCACGTGTATACTTGGAGTTTTTTTAATGATGCTATTAGCACAATCCATCACTGGTGCTAATGAATACATTGGAACATCACAAGCATCACTCCGTAGAGTGCCAAACTTTCAATGCCTGCTAGATCTGCCCTATGATCTTCTTAAAATGCAGGCTCTAATCAGTTTGTCCAGCTGAGGGCCAAATGTCTGTAATGCCACTCAACTCGTGGGTGTTAACAATACTGCTCAGGGGGTCACTTTCTTTCTTTCTTTTTCTTTTTTTTGTAGCAGGTACTCAGTACAATGTAGGACCATTAAAAATGATGAATGCACACAATGGCTCCCTCTATGACTCTGGGAGCAAGAATCTGAACAACTTTGGTTATTTATTTGGGACATAAAGGCAGTTTCTCCTTTGCATCAATTGTAGAGGGCGCAAGGGCTCCCCACACAAACTCAGTCACAGACTGTTGGTTTCTGTTACCATAAACAATAAACGCAATCAAGGAATATTGATGAACGTCCTCTACACATTCTTTTTTCCTTTAGAGAATTTGCTTTGCCTAAACACTCAGCTACCCTTCAGGAAAAAAAAAATTCAATTTGGCAACTTGTTGTTGGCAGTGCTGAGAAATTATTTCCCGTCGAGAAGAGTTATGGCCGAGCCATCTGAAAGGGCCCTTTTCTAACATGTGTCCAGCGGGCCCTGCCACCTCTCGGCAGCCGCGCTCTCTGAGACATTCATCTTTGTCACAAATAGCAAATCACATGCTATAGAATATCACAGTCTCATTATGGGATGTCATCCCACGGCACAAATACATTATTTTCTCCAGATTTACCGACAGTGCAGTCCGCATCACCGCCAACACATGATGGATAGACTCTATCGGGGTGGATTTGGGGGTGTGATTTACACATGGCAGGACCCTGACCGACGTGGGCCGTGGCCAGCGCCAGAGGCTCTGCAGAAGGCTTCTCCTTCATGCTTCCTTAAACACAGAACCCAGTGGTTGGAAAATGTCGTGGCAACAGCTTCAAGGGAAAGAAAGAGCCAGCCGCACAGCCTCGGCGGCTCTTCCTTTCACTTCTCGTGTGTTAGAATTAAGACTGCACAAGGGACTTTGATGGAGTTCACCTACAACATCATGGGTCTGGGGCCACAAGAAAATACCTGGTATCAAATCTAATTGTGCAGAAAGAGAGCCATAAAGAAAGCTGGTGCCTTCCACAGGAACTGATAAGGTTGTGCATTTTGGAACTTCTGTGGAGAGCAGATAATCATACAAAGGAAATAATATGTAAGAGAATTACATGTTTTCTTACTATCTAAGGAGAATGCAAGATACTTTTTTTTTCTTTTTAAAGACACTAGCACAGAGCTAGATTGGTGAGATGAGCTTTAAGAGGCTTAGATTCAATAGCCTCCAACATCACAAGCTTCACTGGTGGCCCACTGCAATTGCAGAACATTTGACTGTGTATGTATCTGCTTCCTCTTAGTCCAAAGAGAAGTATGTTCTTTTCCTTTTTTTTCTTTTTTCTAAGCAACATCAATAGGGAGGTGGGTCATGCCCACACACTGTACTCTGTAGAACGATTATGAGGACAATATGCAATATGTCAACTTTCAAAGAAAAGGGGAAAAGAAAAAAAATACTGTTGATTTAGAAGGGTTAATGTTTAATTGTTTGATCAGTCTTATATACCTATATGTATTACTCTAAACTGATCTGATGATGAAAATATGTAATATAACCATTGTTAAATTTAAACAATAAAAAATTGAAACTTGAAAAAAATAGGTATTTAAATAGGCATTAAAATAAATAAAAAAACATCAAAAAAATAAATATAAATACAAAAAAATTAAAGACACTAGCAGCAGTATAAAACTTCAGCAAACAAAACAATAGGAATTGAACAATGGTTGCTGCATGGTATAATGTCTTCAAATTAGTTATTCAGATAACTGGATACAAGCATGCAAAATTGGTTAAATAAAAGAAAGAAATAAAAATTGCTGAGAAATTTAAAAACTTTTAAGCATCAATTGCTCCTCCATGCCAGTATAAATCAACAGCACACTTCTCCAAGCTATCCTTACATGTGCATAAATATATCATTTTCCTTTCCTTCTTTCATCCTTTTTCCTCATCCCAGTCTTTCCTTCCCTTTGAAGAGGTTCTTTCCCTTTCACAGTAGCTGTTGTACCTTTCAGATTTTTACTTACTCTTTCAGGTTCTTGCACTAGCAAGACAATATGTTTGCACGTGGAGGTCTGATTTATTTCACTGAATAGTACCGTCTCTAGTTGTATCTGCCCACAAAAACCTTGAATTTTTCTTTTTCTCATAGCTAAGTAATACTCCACTGTGTGCAAATGCCACATCTTTTTTGTCCATTCCTCAATTGATGGACATTTAGGTTTAGATTTAGCTATGACAAATTGTGCTGCTATCAACATGGGTGTGCAAATATCACTGCGGTGCGATGTTTTCAGTTCATTTGGAAAGATAACCAGGAGGGGGAATAGCTGAGTTGAACAGGACCTCCAATCCTAGCTTTTTGAGGAATCTCCAGAATGCATTTCATAATCATTGTACAATCCTGCACTCCCACCAACAGTGGAGAAGGGTTCCTTTTACCCCACAGCTCCTCCAGCATTTGTTACTGGTTGACTTCTTGATAATAGCCATTTTTTTCTGGGGTGAGATGCAATCTCAGTGTTGTTTTAATTTACATCACTTGAATAACTAATAATGTTGAACATTTTTCATATATTTCTTTCTCATTTGTATTTTTCTTTTCGTCTGATTAGTGTGTATTCATCTCGGATGCCCATTTTGAATTGGGTCTTTGGATTTGGGAAGGGCATGTTTTTTTAAAATGTTTGTTCTAGATAGAAGTCCTTTGTCTGAGGAACAACTAGGTATAATTTTTTCCCAATATGTGGTTTTCCTTTTAACCCTGTTGGTGAATTCTTTTGATGTACATAAACTTTTCAGACAGATGAGAGTCCAGTTGTTGATACTTTGAAGTATTTCTTGTATGATTTGTTTTTTTTTTCATGAGCTCTCTGCCTACATCTATGTCTTTGAGATTTCTACCTACTTTTTCCCCACAGAAGATTTAGGGTTTTAGTTTTAATATTTAAATCTTTGATCCATTCAGACAGCAGCTTAATGCATAGTGATAGTGTAATTTTAGCCTTTGACATGTGGAAAGCCAGTCTTTTCAGTGCCATTTATTAGTCTATCCTTCTTCCAGTGAAGATATTTGGCCCCTTTGTTGATAAGATGAATAAATATGTGATAATAGTGTCTGCATCTTATAATCTGCTCCACTGATCCTCAGGTGTGTCTCTACGCTGGTACCATGCTGATTTTATTATAGTAGTTTTGTAGTATAATTTCAAGTCAAGGATTCTAATGCCTCCTTCCTTGCCTTTGTTTCTCAGGATTGCTTTTGATATTCTAGGTCTTCTCGTTCCTTATGAATTTCATGAACATCTTCTCTAGTTCTGTGAGGTATCCTAATGGTATTTTGATGAGGATTGCATTGAATCTATATAACAATTTAAGGAGTATGCGTGGCCATTTTCACAATGTTGGTTCTTCCTTTACATGAACAAGTAATATCTTTCAATTTTTTCTGAAATTACCTTCAATCTCTCTTCTCAAAGAACTGCAATTTTCACTGTATACACCTTTTGCTTACTGTGTGAGGTTTATTCCTAAGTATTTAATTTTTGTAAGTGTTATTGTGAAAGGCCCTAATTTCTTTCATGGTGCATTGTGGTTTGTGTATAGAAATGCTATTGACTTTGAATCCTGCTACACTACTGAATTTGATTATTAAGTCTACAAGATTCTTGATGGAGCTTTGAGGGTCTTCTATAAGGTATCATGTCATCTGTAAATAATGGTAATTTTACTTTATACTTTCTAGTCATTATTCTTTTTATACTCTTTCTTGTCTAATTCCTTTATCATGAATGAGTGTTGAACTTTGTCAAAAAGCTTCTTCTGCATCTATTGAGATGATCATATGATTTTTTCCTTTGGTTCTGCTGATGAGATGTATTACATCTATGGATTTGCATTATATTGAACCATCCCTGCATTTCTGGGGTGAATCCCACTTGGTTATGATGCTTAATTTTCTTGAAGACTTGTAGCGTTGTGTTTATGATTTTGCATCTATGTTCATGAGTGAGATTGGTCTGTAGTTCTCTTTTTTTGGTTGGGTCCTTCTCTGGTGTTGATATCAGAATAGTACTTTCCTCCAGGAATGAGTTTGGGAGAATTGCTTCCTTTTCAATTTTATTGAAGAGTGCGAGAAGAGTTGGCATTGAATCCTCTCTAAGTGTTTTATAGAATTAATTTGTGATTCATCAGGACCTGAGCTTTTCTTTATTGGAAGCGTTTTTCATTACATTTTAAATTTCATTGACTGATATCGGGTTATTCACAATTTTTATGTCTTCTCGATTCAGCTTTGGTAGTTGGTATGTATCGAGCAATCTTTCCATTTATCCTGTGTTTTTCATGCTGTCAGAATAAAGATTTCCACAGTAAGATAGTCTCGATTTCTATAAGGTCTGTAGTGCTTTTGCCCTTTTATTCTTTATTTCATGAATCTGAATTTTAGCTTTCCTTTTTTGATAAGGTTGGCTAGGGCTTTATTAATTTTATTTATTCTTTCAAAGAACCAACTGTTCAATTCATTAATCCTTTGTATTTTTTTTTTTCATTTTCATTGCATTAATTTCTGCTCTGGCCTTTATAATTCGCTACCTTCTTTGGGCTTTGGGTTTGACTTGCTTTTCTTTTTTCTAGGAGTTTGAGGTACAGCATAAGATCATTTATTTGGGTTCATTCAGTTTTCCTGACTTGAGAATTTTCCACTATAAATTTTTCTCTTAAGACAACCTTCATTTCATCCCACAGATCCATAGGTTGTATCTATATTTTTGTTTGACTGTGAATATTGTTCAGTGTGTTCTTTAATTTCAACCACGACTCACTGATTTTTTCCGGAGGGTATTATTTAATTTCCAAGTGTTTATGGGGTTTTTAAATTTCTTTTGTCAATAATTTCTTGATTCATTTCACTGTATTCAGATAACATGCACTAGATAATTTCAATTCCTTTGCATTTACCTGAGCATGCTCTAGGTGCTAGATGTGATCTATTTTGGAGGACATACTCTGTGCAGCTGAGAAGAACACGTATTCTGATGTTGTTGAGTGGAACATTCTATAATGGTCTACTTCATAATTTCTTCTTAAATTTGATTTGATTCACATTTTAAAAATTTGTAGCCACTTTATTTTCTTGCAATTAAAAGATCAAATCTGAAAAGGAAAATGAAACAGTAGACATAAGCATACATAGGCATTGCATAATAAAGAATTTTAAATAAAAACTCATCTAAAAGATTGTCATATCATCTATTCAATACTTTTTTTTTCCTAATCAGCTAATTTCTGCTTGGATATTTAAGGTATCATTATCTCCAGGGGTGGAAATTTTTTTTACTCCTGAAAGACATATACTTTAAGTAAAGTCTCATACATGTTGAATCTCTGTGTCCACTCACTGGTGACAGTCTGAACAGTTAGAAATGTCTATCTCATTATCTTCCTAGTCCTCCATCCCCTCTACATGCCACCTTCCAACAATATAATGTTATGACTTCGCAGCTACCAACAGAACTACTTTTACGAAAGAGTAGCATTCCATATTAATTTTTCTAGTTCAATTACATGTATTCATCATAGAGAGACAGAGAGAGAGAGAGAGAGAGAGAGAGAGAGAGAGAGAGAGAGAGAGATGCAAACAAGAACTGCAGGTAAGAAAATAGCAATAGGACCCTAAAGCATTCTGATGGTTCACCCACCCTGTTGTTTGCTCTTATAATTGTCCAGCCCAGGATAAAATGTGAATGTGTTTTTTCCGCTGGCTCAGTTCCTGGGCGGCTCTCACAGCTTAGGCGACTGACTGGACAGAGCATACTTTAAGGATATAATATAACTTTTTTTTTCTTTTTGTAACATGGCACTGACACATAAGCTAACTACTCCATTTAGCTATCCATTAGAAAACAGTAATCATCTCCACTTTGGGGAGGAAAATGACTTGGGGAGAGGTTTCCATTACGCTGAGGGACAGGTTTCCTATTGGCCTCCACTATGGTGACCCCTAGGGCACTGAACTTCACTTCTGTGGTTTTAACTTTGATAACTTCTCAGGAAAGCATGTGTGAATAAAGTCTGTTTGACCTTATGACTTGACCCAAGGAAAACGACATTGGATCCTTCAGTTCCTTGTGGAGAGAGCAGCTATTCGTCAGAAATGAAGGGGAGAGAAGCAAATGATAGCCCCATGTGATAGCCAGCCTAAAACCAGATCCTTCAGCCTACCGTGTTTTCTATGAGCTTGTTAGTAAATATATAAATCAAGCTCCTAATTATACTTCTATAAGAAATTATAACCATTAAATTGTTTTTATATCGTGCCATTTCATTAGTGACTATAGTCAAATATGAGTTTGTTCATTAAATATTAATGTGAAATTGTAATAATTTTTATTGCTCTTATAACAAGTTGTCACCAGTTTATTGACTTAAACATCATAAATTGCTCGTAATTCATAGATCACAAGGCCAGAAACAGGTTTTATAGTCTATAATCAAGATGTCAGCCGGGCGTGGTGGCTCACGCCTGTAATCCCAGCACTCGGGAGGCTGAGGCAGGAGGATCGGTGCGAGTTCGAGACCAGCCTGGGCTACAAAAGTGAGCTCAAGGCCAGCCTCAACTGCATAGCGAGACCCTGTCTCAAAAAGACAAAAAAAAAAAAAAAAAAAAAAAAAGATGTCAGCGGATTTTGCTTCTTCGAAAACCTTTAGTGGAAAACCATATCATATTTTTGGGCCCATCCAATAACTCCTTTATATAACATGCTAGGGCTGGCTATTTGTATCACTGTATGCTCTGAAAGATTCAGCATTACTACTTTATACCAACATCCTTAACCTCACCATACTTGTCAAGTCTCTTTTGCCATATAAGGTAACATATGCCTAGGTTTGGATATTAGAAAGTGGGATTCTCTGGGGGCAGGAATAACCAGGTTCACACTAAGTTGAAGCAGATATAATTCAGCAGTTTCAAATATATTTCCTGATCTATAAGGGTGAGAAAGAGAAGGTGCAGGTGCCCCAGATTCTAATTGCAGCATCCCTCTCCATGCTGTACAAATGTGTGACTTGGGGTAATCTATTTTGAGGTTTTAGCACCGCAGTAATGGGGTGAGACTTTGGGGCACATGACTGTAGGGTCCCCTAACTCAGGTGTCAATCGTAAGAGTAAATGTCTCTTCCCACCCACCTCAAGGTGCAAGCCTCGTCCAAAGAACTGTGTAGTTCTACATATCTGTGCCTTGGCTTTGTGATCTATAAACCTGGAATATGAAATTAAATATCACTGCTTTTTAACTTGCCTTATGTTTTATTTTAGAAAAATAGTGATATAATTAGTGGGCATTTATCAATATTATAATGAATTTATGACAGCTAAGTTTCCTTAAAATATGAAAATAAATTCCTTTTTGTCTCTAACTAGCAAGTTCATTCATGTAAGCAAAAAGTATTACTGTGCATGTATATAAAGATGTCTCAGGAATGTATTTGTCGAGGAACCATTAGGACTCTGCTTCTCCAGCCTTGTTAGCTCCTGGAATCACCTAGGTAGCTTTCCAAAGTGCTGATACGTATGTCTTCTCCATAGAGGATTTCATTTAATTGGTGTGATGTATAGGACAGGCATTAGAAATTTTTGAACTCTTCAATTACTGCTAGTGTGAAACCAGAGTCAAGGACCACCGGTAAGTTATGACTCTGAAGCCCCCAAAATGTGTTTTGAGTTAACTGGTAGTTTATGAAGAGTAGAGATAAACTTCACCTGTTTACAGAATGTATTTAGTAGAGCCAAAGGCACAAAGTTCATGAAATCATATTTTGGTACTATGTACTGTTCCTTCTGCTAGTGATCATAGCATCGAAATACAAGTAAATGCTTATTTTTTTAATAAAAAATATATTTTGGAAAGGTAAAAGAGAAAAAGAACCTCACATAGTATCTCCTATATAAATCCAATTTGTGTAATGCAGTTGTTCTTCACCCTGGCCAACACAGCAGATCAGATTTTGACCACACACTAAAACCATGTGGGCAACTTTTGAATTGGGAGAGCCTCACTACCCCTCAGACAAATTAGGTTGAAATGTCTAAGGATGAGATGTACAGATAGTTTCCAGCCCATCCTACCGCCAGGGGATTTCCCTGTGCTCATAGAGGTAGAACGCAGAATCTTCCTTAAACTCAAAGTCAATATAATGAGCACTTATTGAGAATAACGTATTTATACTCAGGAATTACAAGAAAATTTTTGCATGCGTAAGGAAGGAGACAAATATGGTGTTCTACAGATCATAAATGAAACTGAGTTGAGTGTGTGGTGCATGACTGTAAGCCCAGAATGTTAGAGGACCCTAAGTAGGAATCCAACCTGGGCATCCTAGCACCTAATGAGACCCTATCCCAAAATACAAAACAAAGAAGGGCTGGGGATGGCTCAGTGTCAAGGTCCTGGATTCTATTCTTAGTAATCAGAGAAAAAGCTAGGGGGGAAAAAAGAAAAGAAAGAAGAAATGGGAGTGTAGAAGAAGGCAAATGTGCAAAGACTTCCTTTCGCAAGGCAGAGGCACAAGGAACAGGGTAAATGCAAGATTCAGTGAGGACTTTTGCAAGGGTGAATTGTAAGCAGGGTCATGGTACCATGGATACCTGCAGAGGAGCACTCAGCATGCAAGAGCAGAGGCCTAAGCAAGTATAAGGAACTGGCTACCTCGCATGGGTTGGCACTGTTCTGTGTCTGAACTGTCTGCACAGCCCCTAATTGAATGAAGAGCATGGTAACACCACTAACTTATTTAAACACAATTTTTGGAGCACTCTTCTGCAATCAAAAGAGCCCAGGCTATCAAAATACACAACAACAAGGATGAATCTCAAGGAAATTATACTGTATGGATAAAAAGAATTGGAAAACACTCTATTCTGCATGATGTTATTTATATGCCATTAGTGAAACAGCAGAATTATAGCAAAAGAAAACAGAGTAGAGGTTTCCAAGGTTTAGGGAGGAAAGATGGGTGACAATAAAGGGACAGAAGAAGGAGGTCACTGCGGGGATGGACTATTTGTGCTTCTTGATGGCGGAGGCCATGCCAATGAACTACGTGCTAAGATGCTTAGACCTCCCAGACGCACTGCACTGATGTCAGTTTCCTGAGTCGATGTGCCGTGGTTAAGCGGGACGACCCCAGATAGGAGGACAAAGGAGCAGACACACTGGACCACTCTGTACTGTCTTTGTATCATGTGGGAATCTACATGTCGAAGTAACATTATTTTTAAAATGGGAACCAATAAAACAAGGTAGATAGTTTAAAAACTAAAGCCCCCCAATTTTAAAGGCACAATACCTCAGGAGGCAGTGTACAGGCTTGAAATGTTAATCAAAAGAAGCTGTCTGCTTTTCTCTCATTTGTGTCCTCTTCCCGCTCTGGTCCTCTCCTTTCTGTCTCCTTCTTGTCTCTTCCCTTCTTTCTGTTTTTTCTTTTTTCACTTCCTATCCGAGTGTACTCTTGAGCAAGCACAGCTTATGAAATACATTCTCAGCTCATTTCATAGAAGACAAATAAGAAAATAATAATTCAAAGGACCCAGATGAGAGAGGAAATTTAGTGATGCTCCAGGAAGACGCCGCAGTTTCTAGGCTACCAGCCCATTCTGAAAATTTAGCTTACAATTTTCACAGCGGGGTGCTCATATGCTGCTTTATTAATATGCTAACTTAAGGCTAAAATAAGAACCAAATAACATCTCAGTTACAACCACCTTGAGCTCCTCTTGTCTAAAGTGATCTGTTAACACAGAAAATGAGCTTTTGGCAGGAGAAATAAAAACATACCGTAGGTTTGGGCGTTTAGAAACCTGATATATAACGTTGATTATAGTATGGTGTGTTAAATAACCATATTTTGCTTAGGTTTATTTGGATACAAATAATAACATGGTCCTTGATGGAGAAATTTCCTCTACTGACCTCACTAATACAACTAATGAAAACAGTCCCTCTCCTGCAGCTGAGTAGTCTGAAGAGTGTTTCTAAATCACATGTTTAGGTAGCAAAGATGAGCTTGTCTTCATGCTTTCTGATGTGGAGTGGAATGGGGTGATGTGAAGGTTTCCCCAGCACCGGCAGATCAGCTGGGGTCTCATTCTGAACTCGGAACAATCAGGATTTCCTTCTTCTCGTCCGGTGCCTGGTTTTTGGGCCATGAGACAGATGCTGAAGCTTAGAGGCCTCTGTGTGATGCCAGAGCAGCAAATAAATCACTCCTTGATCTTTAAATATCATTTATCCTTCTAAGGAAGTACAAAGCATACAACAAAAAGCACTGGATGGGTTTGGTACAAGCAACAATAGAAAAGAGGGCTTTTTGTTCTACAGAGAAAATTACATACTTCAAAACGCCTAGAGATACTTATCATTGAAAAGAATATAAATATGCTTTTTAAAAAGAGAAGTTGCTAGTTGCTCTAAGGAAAGTAATGAGATTGTCACACTTCAGTGGTCCTAGAGATTACCATAGAATTCTTCTAATTGCTAGGAAAATCTGTATCTTTGCTTGCTTGAATAAAATGGATAGTCAACCAAGTCCACTGGATTCTTCCAACTCAAAAGAATGAAGTAAGTCAAACCCCGGCAAATTTGGAAAAGTAAGTTGCAAACTTAAAAACACAGAGTCTTCTTGAGCATAAAACATACAATAGCCAAGTGTTACTTTCAAAATACCGAAGGTCTAGTCCAGTAGTGGCAAACTCGTGGTACATGTTCTGAACATAGCTATTTGCTATCACTGAAAGCGCTAATAGACTTACCAACACCGGACTAGACCAAGTTTCAAATCCTAAGGTGGAATAGCCCCTTGTGCATGAATTTTTCTTACTGACAGCAATACAAGATGGTGTGGTATTGCTTCTTGGGCTTTTGGCTGAATTCAAGGGTACAAGATGGTGTGATGAGGAACCAAACAAGACAACTTGGGGGCCCCCCAAAGATCAACTCATTGTAGAGCCTCTGGCATCTGATGAGCGCTTTGTCTCCAGCCTTTTTCCATTCTCCACCCTCTGCTATGCCCTCCTCAGACAGTTTCCCTCCATTATTCTGGGTCCTCACTCTTCCGTGCTCTCCCCTGTCTCTGGGTCTTCCCCAGAGCAAGTGTCACTCTGCAGGAAAGATTGTTTCCACCTGTTGTCTTCTACTGTATGCCAGAGACAGGGAAAAGATAATGCAATATCCCTACTTTGATAGATCTTACCTGAAGTGGGGCAGACAAGCCAGTAGTTAAGCAAGATGATTTTGGATCCTGATGAAACCTATGGAGGAAATCAATGGAGCAACGTGGCAGAGCTTAACAGGGCAGAGAGGCAGAGTCAAGACAGGCAGGGCTGAGACAGCTTTGTGGAAAAGAAGACCCTGAAATAACAACTGAAGAACAGAGTGGAACCTGCCAGGCAAAGATGGGCAAAACTTCTCAAAGCAAGAATAACGTGAGCTTGATGTTGCAGGGGTAGGAGTGGAATGGAAAGTTCCGGAAATCAAATAGGATGGTTGAATGCAGTTAGCAAGTGATCCCAAGTAGGACCACTGAGGCTGGAGAGCCAGGATATGGTCTGAGGGTTGTGGAAATCCCCTATAGAAATATACATTTTTTATTTACATACATATTTTTAAGTATAGGAAAATTGGAAATCAGAGAATTTACAACACAGGTGTAATATGACCAATTTTAAAATTTTTTAAATATAAAATTGCAGTATAGGAAAAGGATCTTAAGGGCTGGGGAGATAGCTTGGCAGCATGAGCATCTGTCTGGCAAATGCAAGGTCCCCAGTTTGATCCCCAGTACCATATGCTGTGCCAGCCCCAGACCTGGGCATGGTGATGCGCAACTGTAATCTCCTTGCTGGGGAGGCTGAGACAGGAGGATCACTACTATGAGTCTGAACTGCATTGTGAAACCCTATATCAAAAGACTACAAATTTAGGGGCTGGAGAGATAGCTCAGTAGAATAACTGCTTGCCTGGTAAGCATGGGGTCCTGAGTTCAATCCTTGGTACCACAAAAAAAAAAAAAAAAAAAAAAAGACCTCATAAGAGGAGAGGGGAATGGTAGCTGGAAGATTTGTTAGCAAATAACTGTTTGGGACTAAGAGAGTGAGAACAGTGCCTTGGACTGAGGTGTTAACAGTGAGAGTTAAAGAAGTGAATGGATTCTAATTATACTGCAAAGGCAGCGACACTGGGGGAGAGGTGCATTTGGAAGGATGGCTAAAAAACAATGGCTTGGGAACTTAAGAGTAGAAATGATGGTATTACCATTTTATAAGTGGGGACAACCAAGGAAGGAAGCTATTCAGAGAGGGAGAGGGGAGTGGCGTTATAGACATGCGTTTGAAATAGGAACAGAACATGCAAGTGGAAATGTCAAAGAGCAGTTTTGATGAGAAGGAACCAAGTAGAAGACAATGAGCTGTAATGGTCACTTGAGAAATTCCACCCACTGTAGTCTCCCTGTACTTACACATGCATACTCGCGGAGCAAAAATCCTGGTTCTGTGTGCCTCTTATCTAAGAAATCTTGACATACATGTATAAAGATTCATTAGCATATGCATTAGCATATTTATTATAGCATTGTTTATGAGAGCAGGGAGTGAAATCTACTTAAATATTCATTTCTTGAGAGAGTGCTTCAACAGCTGCATTCCATCTATAACATGAAATCTCTGGCAATAGTTAAATAAGAGATTCCATGTGGATTGTTGTGGGTAAGAAAAATCATAAAACTATTTAAAAGAAAAGTTAAGTTCAAAAACTATATATTAATATAATCACATTTATTGGAAAAAAGCAGCATCACACAAAGATACATCAGTAAGCAAATCCACAAAAATGTGACTGTGTATTATATCTAGGAAGAGCAGGTAGCAGAGAGGAAAATAAAACATGGGCTCTGATTTGAACACTGCTTAAAATTTTACAATAGTAAATACGTAATGTATAATTTCAATAATTTAAATAACATTCAAATCAGTAAGTCCTGGCTACTGACCTTAAAAATCGTGAATATCTACTCCCTTAATGCTATAGGACATGAAAGCAAGGCCGGAGAGGCTGAAGTGCCTGGTCAGTGTTTCAGGGCTGGCTGACACTGACCCTGCTTTCTCATAGAGGAGACCCCCTGGCTCTAGGAAACGTCTCTTAGGCTATGTGAATGGTATCGTTCCATCGAGTACAGCTAGTTGTGTGGATATTTAGAACAGAAGGCATGTAGCTGACCTCTCCCTCTTTTAAAAAAAAAAAAAAACTATACCTATTTCTTTGTAATTGTAGAAGTGAAAATTGAAGGATCCAGGAAATTTAGAGTAAGCCAGAATGTTCTTGAATACGTAGGTGTGTCATTAAGGAATTACAGGAACCTGAGATCATACCTCTCCCCCACTTTCCCTGTCTGTCTGTCTGTCTGTCTGTCTGTCTGTCTGTCTGTCTTTTCTCTCTTTCTGTTTGTTGCACACGCACATGTATGTATGCACACACGCACCCACACACACAAAAGGAGGAGAACCTAAGAGCACATAGTGAAGTAATGATCTAGTCACCCAGCCCAAGATAATAAGGATTTCAAAGACCTCTCTCACATCACAGCTTTGTAAAACTGTTAAAGCAGTATTTTGACTGATGCATAAAAATTGTATATGCTACTGGTGCCAAGTGATGTGCCAATACTTGCACACATGCACAAGGTTTAGAGCAAGAAATGAAGTTATGTACCAGCTGTGATTGGAAAATATGGTGTGTGCTTCAACTTATAAATTTAGTACAGTAAAATCCACATTGCTGTTACTCCTCTCCGGCACCCCCCTATATTATCCCATCCTTCTGACACTTTCTAAGCAGCGCTGAAAGCCCGCTTTCATGAGCTTCGCTGCTTTGGCCACCTCAACGTCTTCGCTGGATTCAAAACTTTTCCCTTGCATCATTGTACAGACTTGGGGAAGTGACACGGTGTCAGATCTGGTAAGGGAGGAGAATAAGGACACCGAGTGACGCTCTCAGGAGCACGCGTTTCTACTGGGGGGTGGTAGGCGGCACCATTCATGCTAAAAGCGAGGGGGCATTCTGAGGGGGACTCACTGCCCTGCGTCTTTCATTGTAATTTTTTTTAAGCACCACATTTTTTTATAACCCTTGCCTATTTGTCTCCTTAAATATCAGTTCTTTTTTTAATGTGCAAACTATAGTTTCCTCTTCTTGGGTTTTTTTTTTTTGTATGTATTGGCTTTTTATTTTAAAGAGTAAAAGTGGGGCTGGGGAGATAGCTCCGAGGCACAAGTGCCTGCTGGGCAAGTGCAAGGTCGTGAGTTCGAACCCTGGTCCCACAAAAAAAAAAAAAAAAAAGAGTAAAAATGATAAATGAAACCTAGTTTCAAAACAGGTCAGTAGGACAGCTCCCATAGTTGATGCATTGTGTATTGTTGGGTTTATAGTAGTTAATCAGAGTACAGGATACAGGTGTGACATCTTATCTAGATAATATTAACACAAAATACAATTTTCAAGCAACTAAGAGAAGCTTATTTGCTTGAAAATTATATTATCTTAACTCTCCTGTGTATGCACACATTTCACTTTTCTCTTTCTTCCTTCATAAGTGATATATGTCTGACCCATGTGTACGAACATCCTATTATTTTGCTAGTGCGAGAAATTGAAAAAATACCACTCCTATCTAAAGAAAACACTTGAGATTCCTTTTTCTAGCTTTTTGAAAGTGCTCAGTGCCTGTTCATTGTCTGTTACCCTTCTCAGTAATGGTGCCCAGAGCTCCTTGGTCCGACTGCAGCTCGGTACCCCAGGTCCGCCACGCCCCTGTTCCTCTTCTGCTCTGCTTAGCCTCTGCCAGCGACCAGGCCCCTCCCAGCTTCTAAGTCACCATCACGTCTAGGAGATGACGTGTCTGCCTAACAGCACACAATGAATTATGATTTTAACGATGAAATAAATCCTGAGACAGGATTTCTGTGGTCAAGCTCTGGGGCACACGATGGAGGACTGTCCCTTCAGGAAGCAGAGGAGACTGTGTGGTTATGTTTGGTTTGGAGTTTTTTTTTGTTGTTGTTTGTGTGTTTGTTTCGATTTTGAGAAAGAGATCTTGCTTCTGCCCGGCCTGGCCTGCGAGAAGGCTCCTTCGCCACCTTACCTGTCCTCTTCTGCCTTCATGCCCCGCCTTGCTAACTACGGAAGATAGGCCGTGGTTAGAACTGACCAATGAGCCCGACCATCTCAGACCTTCTCTGCAACTCCGGAATCCGGTGTTTCTGCAGCAGGCATGAATTCTTCTCTTTCTCCACAGTCTGTATTCTACAAGCACCCCCAAGTGCGCAGGCACTTTCAACAGAGCAGGGACGCTGTCACTAAGCCTTTCTACTCCTGGGATTCGGTATTCGTGAGCCTGCTAGCGCATAAACAGAAAATAGAATCAACGTTTTCTGACATCCATCTCACTGATAAGAGAAATTATATGTCAACCTCCAATTTGTCTCCTTTCTAAGCCTGATTTGTCCCTTGCTCAGAATCAAAGTGAGCAGGAAGGGGGCTGTTCACGGAGGCCCTCAGAGTTGTGAAGCCTGAGGATGGCAGAGAAGCATCTCTGCTCAGGGGGGAACTGGTGCCAACGACTCAGGACCTCGTGGTGACGCAGGGCGAGCAGTGTTCTGTCAGGAAGTGTGTGCCACGGGAGAGAGCCCGCATGCTTGCGAGGACTCCCGGAGAACGACTATAGCCGAAACAAACATTGTCCGATTAGAGATTCGTGTGTACCTAAATGCAAGCAAAGTGAACTTTACTTAAAAGCAAATAAATCGCTCTGCTTGGAGGGCTTTTCAGTGTAAGAGAAATGCAACAGAGCCAGCCCTGCTGCCCCTGCAGGATGGGCTTGTTGCCTTTGTGTCACTCCGCCATGAGCGCCAGCGGCCCTGCTACGTCGCGGCTGCGCGTGGGTCTCCTGGCCCATGTTTGCCATCGGCAGAGCCTGCAGCTCGGGCACCTTATCGTGTTCACGGTCTAGTGCTTTGCAGGGTCCATTATAGAGATTTGCAACTCGTAGATAGCAATGAAATGCAATTTAAAAATGTTTAAAAGCAGGCAGATCATAAACCCAAAGGCTTAGCGTTGACAGCAAATCCTATGTGCTTTGCCTCTGCTTAGACATTTAATTACATATTTAAAAATCAATGGACATGAAGAACAGCCTTGAAAAGGAGCTCTTCAGAAGCAGCCATGGGTAGCTGAGAGAGAGCAAAAGGCAGAAAGGGGCTGTTACTTGGTCCCAGCTCTCCCGTGTTTATTTCTGCATCAGAAAACCTTAACTTCGCTGGCTCTGCTTCTCAGAAAACCTGAACTTCGCTGGCTCTGCTTCTCAGGCTCTCACACATCCTCAGCAGACCGCAGGAATGCACGCCCTGCAGAACCCTCCCTTTGCCCACCAAGGGGTTCCTTGGGTGAATTCATCTGTTTCTATCCCTGCTGTCCCCTGCCCATGATGGCTCTAGGAGGACCTGTGGTGCGTGGTCCTCAAGCAAGGCATCCAATCCCTTCTTCTCGGTGTACCAAAGGCTGCATTCTCTCATTACCAGATGGGTGAAGAAGTTTCATATTGGATGAGGAAACTGCCCCACACCACTTGAATTCAAAGAGGGGATATTCACGTTCATCATCTCCTGGAGAACTTCAAGGAACATTTCCTCAGCTTCTGTCTGGAATCCATCCTTTTTCCACTTCTGCCAAGCTCTGTCTCTGTCTCTGTCTCTGTCTCTGTCTGTCTGTCTGCCTGTCTGTCTATCTCTCTCTGTCTCTCTCTCCTGCTCCCCCTCTCCCTCCCCCTCTCCCTCCCCCTCCCTCTCTCTTACCCCTTGCTTTTTTCAACCCTGGGAATCAAACCCAGGACCTCACGCTTGCCACACCAGCACTGTGTCACTGTGCTGCATTCCTGGCCAATTCCTCAATCTCAACCCAGGCCTCTTCCGTGTTCCTAGTGCCTTCAACCAGGGATTCATTTGAATAAAGGTTCTCTTTAGTTAAAGTCAATAGAAACCAGAGGAGCGGCATGGAGCCTCAGAAAGCTCCGGGCATGGTCCAAGTTAACCAGGCACTCCGTGCAGCTCTGAGCCCAGGGCAGAGGCACCTGCCACTTCCTGTGCCAGCTCAAGACTCGCACCACACAGTTGCTGTCCAGGGAGCCTGAGAGACTCAGGAAGAACCCTGGGGTGAGGCCAAGCTCTCTCCACTGTGGCTCCCTGCAGCCCAGCTCTGCTGCTACCTCCACCTGACCTTAGATAAGTAACTGATTTTATCCGTTCCTCCCTCAGTTCTTCTGCCTGTCCATACAGAACTGTGACATGCTCAGATGAAACATAGCTTAAACAGTAGGAATATGAAATGCTAACTCTTTAGACCTAGTTTAGCTACTCCCCTATAATCATTAGGGAAATTTCCAGATAACTCCATCTGCATTCATGCCTTTGAAGCTTTAACCCACTGACCACTGATTACAAAGTCCCAAGAATATGAATGGCAGAGATGTTGTTCATAACCCTTTAGGATGAGAAAAGGGCTTGCAGTGTGCTCACCTGCTACCCTAGGACAACTCCGGGTACTGAGCTAGAACTAAGGAGCACCATTTATTGTTGCTACCGGAATACACAAACCAATGTGGAAATACAATAGCCAAGGAGCTATTGAGTTTTAAGCCATGACCATTTCCTTCACTGAAGAAATACACTGAAATGCTGGCCATGTGTGTGTGTGTGTGTGTGTGTGTGTGTGTGTGTGTGTGTGTGTGTTTCTGAAACAAAGTTTCAGCATACAGTTTAGAATGGCCTTAAAACTCACTTTGTGGCCCAGGTTAGCCTCAAACTCACAGCACTTCTCCTGCCTCAGCATCCGCAATGCTGGGATTACAAACATGTTCCACCACTCCCAACCTGAAGCATTTGCTTTCTTCTCACCCTCAGGTAAAAATTGTGTTGCAGAAGGAATCACTGAATAGCGTTTGCATTGCAAATAGCAAAAATCAGTCATCAGTTGTGTCAGTCACTCTTCTGTCACTGCTGAGACAAATATCCAATATCCAAAATGAAGGAAAGAAAGGTTTACTTAGCTCACAGTTACTAGAGGTTTCAGTCCATGCTCTACTGGTTCCAAGGCAGACTGGCATATGGCAATGAGCAGCAGTTCATGGTGGCAGAACAGGAACAATGGCAACAGAGAGAGAGAGAGAGAGAGAGAGAGAGAGTCTGTCTCTGCCTTTTTTACATTGCATTCAGAATCTCTGCCCCAGGTTGAGTATGCACTCACACCCATAATCCCAGCAGTACTAAGACCTATAATCCAAGTGGAATACTCATAATCCCAGTGGATCATGAGTTAATCTCAAACTCTAAAGTCCCCACTCCATGACTACATGAGATTTTGGGGGGACAAGTAGACACAAACCATAACATCAGTTTATACTGCAGGAGACCTATCCATGGCACAGAGTACACATGTGACGAATTGCACCCTCTTCTTCTCAGTAGGAAGCTGGGCTGAAATTCATTGCATTAATTTTATTGATTTGTGTTCTGCACAAGATGAAAGCCATGTGATTTCATGGCTTATGGTGATAATATGCCTTATTCCTAGACAGGTTTTCTGATTGAGCTACAAGTTATTTTTTTTCTCCGGGGCTACATCTTTCCTAGCCAACCTCAGCAATCACATAGGAGCCAAAATTCAAGAGACCCCATGGGTTTGCTGCGCTAAGTCACTTTCCCTAGTACAAAGAGTCACACTTTCTTAAAATTTCTCTAGGTTTCAACCAACTTAGAGGAACATCTAAGTGACAAGGAACTTAGGATCCTTTGCACTAATGCTTTCTGTCTGGTGGAAGCTTGAGAGGTCAGAAAGAATCCACAGCAGTCTCTATACCCAGCTTCCAGAATGGTACCTTGACTCATAAATTCTCAGCCCAGCTTCTGACCTACAGTAAGTACTTGACACAGATATTACACTGAAATAATGCTCTGTGCTGCATTAAAATCATGGTCATTAAAAGCAGGTGTGACAAAGGTAAAGTGCCATTTGGGAGAAGCATTCTCTAAGACCCAATTTCTGATTTGATATATTGTGGATAATAATAGTGCTAACCTTACAGGATTGAGATTTAAACGAGTGAAATCCAAGTACTTAGCATAATAACTTAAAGGATACCTTTAAAATATTCAGCTTGTATTAATATTTCCACTGTTAGGAAAGGCAGCAGCTACCTGGAGTCCCAGCCTCTCAAGAGGCTGAGACAAGAGAGCCACTGGAGCCCAGGAATTCAAGCCCAACATAGAAAGAGTAGCAAGATTATCTCTTGAAAGAACTGAAAATGAAACAACTTAACAGAGAAACAACCACTACTCAAAAAAAAAAAAAAAGCAATTACTTCTATCAATAGTTATTTCTAGAAACCTTTATTTCATCAAAATTATCAGGTACATGTAATAAAAGGAGAAAAATGAAATAATTGTTGAGAGTGCTAATAGAAAAGTGATCTGTGTTTTATTCCCTCTCTCAGGCTCTCAAGAATAGCACACTGCTTCATATGTGATGCATGCTACAGAAATACTTATGATGTTCCGTCAAGTTTCCTTTAATGAGGTCACATGGCATGTCATCTTAGAATGTTTTTGTGTGTTGCCCCACGAGGCTTCAATGGAGGATTATCTATAAAAAATACATTGATTAGTAAATCTTTTTTTGTGTCCACCTTCCTTCATTGCTTTTATATCCTTTAAGGCATTGGACCTATTTTCACTCTTGCATGTGAACAGCACAGTCTGTCATTCTTAATGGCCAGTGTCACAGAGTTAGAAGAGGACTCGGAGGGGCCAGGCAAATAGCTCAGCAGATTACAGTGCCTCCAAGCAGGTGCGGGAGCCAGGAGGTTTGATTCTCAGGCCTGCCATGCCGGCCCCGCCCCTGGGGTATGCTGAGATGGCAATTGAGACTGGGCATGGTGGTATGTGCCTACAATCCCAGCTCCTGGGAAGCTGTAAACAGGAAGGCAGATCACTATGAGTCTGATCTAGTAGTGAGACCCTGAACATCCTGTAGACCCTTCCCTAAAATAAAAATAAAAAGGAGGACTTGGAGAGTGTTTTCAGCCTCTGCATTTTATATATATTGAAACTTAGACCTCAAGAGTAGAAGTGAGATATCCAATCAAGGTGCTTCTTTATAGGGGTGCTTCTGTTTCTGAGACAAGGTATTTCTATGCTATTCAGGCTGGCCTTGCACTCTCAGTGATCTCCCTGCTTCAGCGTTCCGAGTAATGATTACAGCTGTGCACCGCCACATCTGGCTTTCGCCCCAGTTCTTAGTAGTTGAAACAGAACCAAGAAATTAGTTCTTATGTCAAAGTCAGAGTTTCTTTTTCTCTTTAATACTGTCAATAGATATCAAGAGTCGTGACTGCATAGTATCTTTGCATTTTTGACATCTTTTCTGTAACCATAACTGATTGCAAAGCCTCCTTTTATATTTTTAGAACCTCGAAAGTGAAACACTGAGACATGCGTCTCCAGGTCTGGCTACTTTGGAAGCTGAGGTCTGATTGTGCCCAGGAGTTGGTGGCCAGGATGAGCAATACAGCAAGTCTCCATTTCAAAGAGGTGGAGGGAGAAGAAGGAGGAGGAAGAAGATGAGGAGGAGGGGTGGGGAGGAAAGGAGAGGAGAGGAGAGGAAGAGGAGGCAGAGGCAGAGCCCTTTGCAGTGTTTCTGGTTACTTGGAAAACTTCAGTAAGAAGTAACACATCTTAGCTCTCAAGACAAAGGATCTTAACTGTGACGCCCGCCCCCCACATCCTCGAAGGCTCTGTAAGGAGAAAGCCCCCTTTCTCAAGCCATCTCCCTACTGGACCTGTGTCTTCCTGATAACCTCGAGCTTTCCCAGGGCTGAGCCTGCAGTGGCTGGAGGAAGCCCTGCTGCGCCTGGGTCATTAGGACCCTCGTCTTCCTTCTTCATCTGACATACATCAAGAGGATGCAGTCTCCTCTCCTGAGAAAGAGCCCCAATTAAATACACTCGTTAAAACTCTCTGATTCTCTGGCTTTCTTCAAATGCACAACAAAAATGAATCACTTTCCGCTGACCTGAAACCTGGCCAGCGTGAGAGCGCTTGGCCGGGGCGGAGGTGTGGGCTTCCTGCCAGCATCTCACGGGACGGAGGAAGCGGTCTCACTGTCAAATGCGAGGCTCAGCGGCTGCCCCTCCAGCTGGTTATGAGGGGCTGGCAAGCAGCCGCGTAAGAAGCCCTGCACCAAATATCACAGTTTACCCACAATCAAGAGGATGATAACAAATTAAGGTAAAAATGAGTTGCAGTCTGTCCAATTCTGCCCCTAATTGGTCTCATCCACCATTGCTGGCTCTCTGAGCACAGGCTGTGACGTGATGTGGTAGGAAAGGCGTGAAACAGAGCCAGAACGCCACAGCTTGGCTCCAGCCCCTACCGCCCGCTAGAGGCAGCTCGTGCAGCCTCAGGTGCCCCACAGCAATGAGCGTACGGCTCAGGTCTTCCACGCTACCCGTTTTATTTTAAGGCACAGTCCTCATCCATTTGGCTACCAGTGTAACTGCCATCACTATCAGCTAATAGTCATAAAACATTTACTTTCCATCAGCCACTGCTAAGGGATGAACTGCTAGGTGCTAGTTCCTTTAACCCTGTTACAGCCCTTTGAAGGAATTTAAAACTATTCTTCCTCCTTTGCTGATGAAAAACTGAGCTTTAGGAGAATGAGACGAAGTCGCTTGAGGTTATACATCAGTCACGGACCAGGTTCCAGAGCCTGGACTTTTGCACCATGGTGGTGACATAGCAACATTTCAGTTACCAAAACCAATAAAATTCTGTTAAGCTTCCATGACTGCCCTCAGTCCACCTGAACACTTGGTTTCTGGTCCAACACACATGGCTTTATCTCCTTCAAATTGGCTTACCATTTTTAAAACCAAGTGACCACTTCTGTGGGCCCAACCCTAATAAAAAGTTATCTCTTCTCTGCTTTCTGTTGCCCACAAAGGAGTCACTAGTCCTCCACTAAAGTCACCTTGTACAATCTTCGTCTGGCAATGACTAATCACCCCATTAAGCCACTTCTTTTACTATTATAATTTGTCTTTGATCATCTGTTATTGTTTATGTCCATGTTTGAATATCTTGAGGACCAAAACATGGATCATACTTCCAGGAATTATTCTAACTATGGGAATACAGGTTTACGCTAATCTGTGAGTGTCATTAATTGGGTTTGTTGGAGATTCTTCTGCCTCTTCAACTTAAACTATATTCCTCATCAGTCAGTATCTATAAGGCTCCATGGAAACTACAAGGTGAGAGGTGTCAGCCAGAAGCCTGGGAGTCCCATGGCAACATTCAGCCTTCATTATACAGGCAGAACTGGGAAAATGCACCTTGAACTACAGCCGCCCACACTCCTACTCTAGCCTGGACAAGTTCTGTGTGCCAGCGCCTCACCTTGTCAGTACACTTGCACCTGCCCGATTCGGTCGGATCAGAACAAGCTTTCCTCGAAATACAGCCAAGAGAAAGCAGCTGGCCAATGGGAAAAGGATGGTACCAGGCACCTGGCCCTCTCAGATCAGCTTTCTGTACGAGCTTCATGTTTTGCATCTATGCTGAGGGTATAAAATGGCTATATTTTCTCTCTCTTCCAAAATCTGGCCCGTGAGCGCCAAGCTCATAGCAGTCATCTGTTGGGCTGTCTGTCCACAGCACCTGCGGCCCACACCACGGAGTCTCAAGGTCTCGGCACTCACAGGGCACAGTGGCAAGGCCAATGAGCTAAGCAGGTGATGAGCCTCCCAATTATTTCATCTTCCCCTCTTGGAGGTTTCAACCCAAAAGCTAAAGGGCTGACGAAAGTTCTCCTCCTTGCAAGATACTTTCTCATTATCATGATTCATCAAATTTTGACAAAGAGTTCAGTGATTATCAGGAGGGATGACTTTTGCAAAACTGAGCTATTCATGATCATCAATGTGTCTTTAATAGCCAGATTTTTTTTTTCTTTTTTTTGCCTTTTTGAGACAGGGTCTCACTATGCAGTTCAGGCTGGCCTTGAGCTCACTTTTGTAGCCCAGGCTGGTCTCGAACTCGCACTGATCCTCCTGCCTCAGCCTCCCGAGTGCTGGGATTATAGGTGTGCACCACCATGCCCTGCTAAAGAGAACATTTAAAAACTAGGCTCCTTCCAAGACTAGGCTGGCTGAGGGCATGACCAAAAAGAGTTCTTTTGTTGTTGTAATAAAATTAAATAAAAATAAAAATAAATAATTTGATTTATAGCAGATTAGAAAGATTGTAGAATAAGAGATATGGACAGGAAGGAATAGAATCATTGATAAATAGGCTAGTTCTTAATGTGGAGAAAATGACCTTAAATATTTATGCAGCTAGTAGCAGAGCTGATAGAACTATGAGTAGAATAGATAAATGCCCTGAAACTTCAACATGCCCTGCAATAATTACTAGAACAAATAGACAAAAAAATGACAAGAATATGGGAGACTTATTCAACTATTGTAAGACTTGTTCAAATAAAATTGAATAAAAGTATAATTAATTTCTTAGAAGATTCCACATGATAGCAAAATACACATTCTTCTGAAGTATAAGTAGAACACTTACTGAAGCAAATCATATTCTTGGCCTTGAAAACAGTATCAAAAAATAAAAAAGGATTCAAACCATTGAACATACACTCGCTAAATACTCCGCAATTAAATTAAAAATTAGTAATAAATATTAGGAGAAGCTTCCAAGTATTTGAAAAAGAACATATTTCTGAATAGTCCATGGGTCAAAGAAGTCTGGATGAAGGCTAGGAAACATTTTGAACTAAGAAAAGGAGAAAATAATATGTTAAAATGGCTAAGATTGAGGTAAAGAAATAAAAAACAGTACATAACATAATAGAAAAAAGGAAATTTTTCAGTTTAATAAATGGAGTTCTTATCTTAGGAAATTAGAAAAGAAGACCAAGTGAAACTCAAAGAAAATAAAGATCAGAGCAGAAATTTTTAAAAATTTATTATTTTCTTGGTTTTGCTTTTTGGTTTGGATATAGGACCTCACTACATAGTTCAAACTCACACTCACTTCTGTCTCAGCCTCCCTAGGGCTGGGATTGCAGGTGTGCGATACCACATCCAGGCCTAGAGCTGGCACAACATGCCATACAGAGGACTGAATCCACGTTTTCGTACTTGCCAGGCAGGTGCATAGGCCACTGAGCTATCTCCCCAGCCCTATGACATTTTTTTTCTAAATTCAGGAAAATGAAAAGCTTGTTCTTAATTGCTAAATCTTTAGCAAATTTAACCTGGAAAGAGAGAGAGATGGATATAAAAATACAAGAGATAAAAGAGTTGACTTTATATGTTCTAGAAATATTAAAAGGTGAAAATGTTATAGGCACAGTTTACCAATAAATTCAAAACCTGAAATATAATGAGGAACTTGATAAACTATAACTAAATGGCCCTATATCTAGGAGAGTGATGGAGTTTGTAGCTAAGAATCCTACGTAGAGGAACTCCAAGCTTACGTGGCTTCACTGAGGGATTCTATGAGACATTTAAAAAAGAAATGATATTCATTTTACAGAAACTCTTCCAAAAAGCTGATGACAAGGAATGCTTCTCAGGTCCAGCATTTCATTCTCCTATTCCAAAAGCAGGTGAAGGTATTTTAAGTAAATAAAAATATAAAGACTATCTTTAAGTACCCTAGATGCAAAACCCCTAAATGTAGTTTCAGAAAATTGAAATTAAAAATAAATTTTAAAGATACAACACGATCTAGCAACCTTTATTTCAGAGATGAAAGCCAATTAACAGCTTAACATCAAATCACTATACTTGGAGATTTTTTTTAAATAACAATAATCATTTGAACAAATCACCCAAATATAGTTGCGAAAACTTAATATGGTTTCCTTATGAAGGTTTTAAGTAAACACAGACAGGATCTCATTAAATCTGATTTTAAAAGTATCTATAATATAAACAAAACATGACCTTGAAGGATCTACGCAATCAGAACCTAAAATTAAATTGCGTTTTGATATGTGAGATGTAAACAATGGGAAACAAATCTATTGAAATAGTACCATATGCAGTAATATCAGAATTCATCAATTACTTAGGAATGAGTCTGATAAAGTACTCAAAATTTATACCCTGAAAACCATAAAATACGGCTGAGTGAAATGAGAAAAGACAGGCATCACTGCCGCCTTATTATGCTCATAGTAGAAATCATTAATAGGAAGGTGTTAACTCTTCCCAAATTGATTAATGCATTACCAGCAATCTCAATAAATACTCCAGCAAGATTTTTCATTTTAATCTTTAGAAACTGACAAACTGATACAGGGAATGACCAAGACTCTGGATAGACAAAACAGCGGCCAGTGGCTATGCTGCCCGACTTTGAAATGTACTATAGTCACAGCAATCAACACAGCATGGTGGTGGTATAAATACAGATTACTAGAACAACACAGAAACACAGAGCCCAGAAACAGAGCCTTCTATGGCCAGCTGACCTGTGACATAGGAGATAGGACCATTTAGAGCAAGAAGAATAGCTCTTTTTCCAATCAATGCTACAGGCAAATTATATATGCAGAAAAAAGTAAACTTTTCAAAAACTTGATTCAAGGCCTGTCAGATACCTCAGGGGACTGAGGCACCTGCTTAGACAGAGTGTGGTAGCTGAAGTTTGATCCTGGTGTGCTGTACCAGCCCCGCACCTGGGACATGCTGAGATGAGGATTGAGAATGGGCATGGTGGCCTGCGCCTCTGATCCCAGTGCTTGGCAGGCTGAAACCAGAATAACTACCAGTCTGATCTACACTGGGAGCTCTGTAGACACTGTAGACTTTGTCCTAAATACATTTAAAAAAAAAAAAAAAAACTTTATTCAAAATGGCTGTTATGCCTACCTGTAAAATTCAAAATTACAAAGCTTTCAGATGAAAGAAGAATAGCATCTTTGTGGCTTTGAATTTAGGCAAAGATTTCTTGGTTTGACAAAAGAAGTAAGTTCTGCAAAAGGACACTGTTATAAAGTAAACATCACTGAAATCAGGTCATGATCTTTAAAAGATACTAGCAAGAGAACAAAGAGACGAACTCCAGTGTCCAGTGAAAAACATTCATTAATCACATGTCTCATAACTGACTTACATCCAGAATATATAGAGAACTTAAAAATGTAAAAGTAACAAAACAAGTAAGTCAATAATCTGAACAGGAAATCTTTCCAACAAATATTTGAGAACATATATGATCTCAAATAAGAATGGGAAAAAATGTCTCATGTTAAGAATGCCAGGCATGACGATACACTGTTGTAACCTTTGCAATCAGGAAACTGAAGCAGGAGGATCCCTGCAAGTTCAAGGTCAGCCTGAACTACAAAGTGAGACTCTGTCTCCAACTTACATATATTTGAAAACAACTACCAATGCATCTACAGACTTTTTTTTTGGAAAGAATCTACAGGGTGTTCACGGTCTCACTACTAGATCAAACTTGTAGTGATCTACCTCATTTCAGCCTCCCAAGAGCTGGGATTACAGGCACATGCCACCATGCCTGGTTTCAACTGTCATTTCAGTGTGCCCAAGGTGGGGCTGCGGTATGGCAGCCCCCGGGGAATCAAACCCTCAGCCTCTATGCCTGCTTGCAGGTTCTTTAATCTACTGAGCTATTTGGCCATCCCTCATTGACAGACTAATTAAAATTGTTAATACTGAAAAGACTGAGCACACCAAAAAGTGGCAGGGATTGAGCAATTTGAACTTTCAGACATTGCTAAAAGGATGTGAAATGGTATAACACATTTGGCAAGGAAGCATAGTTGTCCTTTCTCCTGTGAGCCAGTTAGGTTTTTATTCAGAATAAATGAAAGCATATATATGCAAAAATTCATGTAAATGTTCAGAGCAGTTTCCTAGGTTGGTTGGTTGGTTTGTACTTCTGGGGATTGAAGCCAGGGCCATTACCTTGAGTTTCATTCTCTGCCTTTTTACCCCCAATTTTTATTTTGAGACAGGATCTTGCTAAGTCACTAAGTTGCCTGGGCTGAGCTTAAACTTGCGATCCTTCTGCCTCAGCCTCCCAGAGTGCTGGGATATGGGCATGCATTGCCATACCTGGAAGCATCTTTATTGTTAATATACCACACAAGAAGATGAAAGCAAGGAACTATGAGAGACATAACACGGATGACTCTTGGAACAGTAATATCTGCAGAGAACTGTCAGAATGAAGAATACACACTGCATATTTCCCTTTATATGAAATTCTAGGACGTGCTATTTAATCTCTGGATTTAAGGCAGATTGAGAGCTTTCCCTGGATGGAGGCAGATAGTAGGGAAGAGAGGAGAAAAGAACGGGTCCTGGCAAGGCCTAAAGAAAACTTGGGAAATGATATGTGTTTGGTTTTGCATGTGGTGATGGTTGGCACATGTACGGTACGTCACTATTCCATCAGTAAGGCTGCTAAGTTATAAATGCATGCTTGTGCACACACATACGTTCATAAAGATATGCGATACTGGAGGAGCCTGAAATCTTCAGTAGAATATCAGACCTGGCATAGATAAGTGCTAGCCTAGTGAAGAATTCACACCATTTCAATCTTGCTTTCCTAGCTCAGCAGTGTTTTGTTATTCTTAGGTTCTGTGCTTGAATCTGACACATTTAAATCAGTTCTACGCATAACTAAGAAAACATTACTGTTGAGTGATACTCCTGGTCTAGTTATAATAATAAACAAAAAGCACAATAATGGGAAAATCTTTCTCAGAGATGTCCCAGTAGGCTCTGAAGTAAACTCTAATGTATTTCGGCAGTTACCCAGGTCCATAAAATAGTATTTGGTATTCTTACTCACGGAGGGTAAGAACAAATTCTAAAGGCTGTTGAACTCACTCCACCCCACTTGGTTTTCAAGGCTGTGCAAGTTCTCTGGTTCTTTTGGGGTTCTGGCAACCAAACAGATGCTGAATTTATGCATTGGTTTTGAAGACTGAATGAAGATTCCATGGAAATCATTTCGCATTTATGAACTCTCACCTCAAGTTCAAAGACTTCTGAATCCAAATCCCCAGTTAAGGCAGCCTGATCACCAGTTGCATTAGCTGGAGCATGCTCTAGGCCTACAATAGAGAAACACAAACGAAGCAGGCTGTAGGCCAACTTGAAGGAATTCCTGTGGAGCAGGGCAAGAAGGCAGTACGGCCCTGCAAACAATTACTAGGAAGACCCAAGTTCTGCCCTGTCTCAGTGGCCTTGGCCATGCAGCTAGCTCTGCCTGGGACACCATAGACTTCAACATGAGACACTTTCTTTCTCAGATTGCTGCCTTAGGAAAGCTTGACTCACGTAGTAAACATATCAGACATCGCCCATCTTGCTGGCCTCCCCTAACCCCGCTGCTGTCTGTCAAATGCTGACTTCTTCTATAACAATGTCAACCTGTAAGTCACACTTTCATTGGTTTACTTGTGACTGTGTTGAGAAAGCAGATGCACCTTTATCTTAGTTACTCCTCTGTCGTTGCTGAGACAAACACCCGACACCCAAAATGAAGGAAGGAAAGGTTTATTTAGCTGACAGTTACTGGAGGTTTCAGTCCATTCTCGGCTGGATCCAAGGCAGAGAGGCACATGGCAGAGAGCAGCTATTCATGGCAGTGAAACAGCAGCAAAATGGCGACAGAGGCAACTGACCAACCAGGGCAGCAGAGAGCAACAGCGTGAGTCTGTCTCTGTCTCTCCTTATAGCACACTGATGCTCTCTGCCTCAGCCTATCCTTAGGTGACACCCAACAGTACTCAGACCCATAATCTCATCGTTATTAAAACACATAATCCCAGTGGATCATGAGTCAATTCTCAAATTCTAGAAGTCCCTGCCTCATGACTGCATGAGGCTTTGGGGGACAACTAGACATAAACCATGACAACATTTTAGAGACTAATGATATTGCATCACACATTGTGATTGCAACAAAATGTTTGGTAAATTTATAACATTAAATTTACCAGTTTAACAGCATCTAGGTGTTTTGAGGGCAGAAATCTCATCAGCTTTGTCTCTACCCAATGCCAAGAAGAGAATATGGCCGGAAGCACTCAAAGTCCACTTGAATGGAGGAGCAAGGGTGACATTTCCTCCTCTGCCTACTTGAAAACAGTTCAGACGGAGCCTGGAGGAGCAGCAGAAGCTTGCTGAAATAAAGGTGGATAGGAACAGCAGGGAGGCCTTACCCTGCCTTCCGGACCTTGCGTGGATCTAAGATGGAAGTCTTTCCCTCTGGTTTCACAGGCTCCCTTCCATTAAGGGTGTTCTTTTTCTTTCCTGTGAAGTCAAAGGACAGGCAGGGCTGGTAATTCTGAAGCAGCAATTTAGGAACATAGCTCTAGGCACATTTAAAGAATGCCAATGGCTTATGCTTTCCTTAGATAGCCAAAGGCTTCCTCTGGTATTTAAGAAATGCTAGTGCTAGCTAGGCTTGATGGCACACACCTGTAATTTCAGCATTCTGGAAGCCTAAATCAGAGGAGGACAAGGTCCAGGCTGGCCTGGGCAAGTTAGCAACTTAGCAGGCTTGTTTTAACATTTGAAAAGCTCTGAGGATGTATCAGTGCAAATGGCCCAAGGTCCACGTCAAGTACAGGAAAGAAAGAAAAGAAATAAGGTCACACTGAGACCAAGCTAGCAGAACCTTTCAGAAGGAGGAATTAATCTCAGTGTTTCTGAGGACATGGAATTCTACTTCCCTGCTTGCCTCTTTCATCTATTGGAAGAAACCACCTTTGCCTCAAGCCTGAGGGCCAATGTGACTCACGGGAATGGAAAAACACATTGAAATTGTGGGGGGAAAAGGGCAAACACCAAAGTACTAAGTAAACCAAGTAAACAGTAACAACAGAACTGGTGCCCCAGAGAGCCGAGTGTTCACCCCCACCTCTGGAGCGGCCCTTGTGGTGCTCAGCAAGGTGTTTCTCCTTGTAACTGGGCTTCCATCAACCAAGAAACTTGCACTCGGTTCTCTCTTACGTCCTTTCTCGTTCCGTTTTTTCCTCATTTCTCCTGGGAAAGTGATTAAAATCAGGAGGACCAAGTTTGCACCAGCGAGGAATCGAAGACTCTCTTGCCTCGCTCCATCTGGTTTTCCAATCAGAGTGGCACACTGGCCGGAAGGAGGGTATGGAAAGGGGAGTGGGAAGCTCGGGATTGCAAGAAGGAGGGCGACAGAGGCAGAGAGGACAGGTCCTGGGGCCAGCGAGCTCCTTCCCCTGACACTGAGAGCCCGGCCAGCAGCACTGCCCCCTGCTGCTTCGACGCAGATCACAGCTGCATGGCGCGGCTGTAGCAGCTGCTCCGCCACCTGCCGCTGGACTTAGTTCCTGCCTGCCTCTGCTTTGCAGGTGACAGGCTCCCAGGGCAGTCTTGGTGGCTGAGCTTGATGCTCTTTGCTGTCATCATCTAGTTCCAAGCACAAGAGAGTTGGGAACATTTCTACGTTTTTTTTTTTTTTTTTTTTAACCATCTGTCATGGGAGACAAGTTTTATTTCTCATCGAAACTAATAAAGTAGGTCATTGCCCACAGAGGAAGAGGTTCAGTCGTTACAGCCACCAACAGACAAATATTTAAAATACCTGAATTATTTATCGGTGCTTCCACTGAGAGCTCCATTTCCAGAAGACCAACTCCAGGCTGCCCAATCCCGCGCTTTCATTTTATGGACAGGGAATGTGAGGTTTTGAGAGGGGTGCTAAGCCGCAGCTGGAACGCAACCCCAGCTTCCTGCTCCCGGGCTGGGTATATTTCTGCCGTATCATGCTACCCCCAAAGACTAAGAGCAGAAGTAGGTTTGCTGTCAACTGTTCTGAAAACATTCATTTCTGCAACCCAGGTTGGTTTTATCTCTCATGGAGACTTCTGCTATCAAACAAATAAGCTATGATCCTTTGAATGTTCTGGCGCCATTAGTATTTCTGAACTACCTCCTGTCATGGCAGACATGGAGCTTGCTGTAATGCAGCAGGAGGCGCAGGGGTCTGTCTGCACCAGAGGAACAACTGGTGATGGGGAACAGAGGGCTCTGCCGCCGCTGCAGCCATCTGCCTCCTCTGCTTTTCTCTAATCATCATTTTACTAGCCCCTTTTGATAGATACATCTGCATCTGGTCCTTTTGGCTGCAACAAGGCATGGAAAGATATGTTAGAGCATTCATAAAGTGATTGGCTCCCTTAGAGCAGTAATCAAGTCCCCAAGGAAGAAGCAGTTTGCCCAGGGTATGCATCCCTGGCCTGCCAACTGTAGCCAGGGATTGGAATTATATCGTGCTTGGCTACCTCCAGAGGAACTCCCACAGCACCCACAGTGATGGGAGGACAGCTCCAGGAAAAGCTTGGAAGCTCTCAGAGAAAGCATTCATCATGTTACACACATTGAGCTAATCAGTGCATTAGCTTTATTCATTCATTTATCCATCCAATATTAATTGAGTAGTGATGTAGTCTAGGCCCTGTTTTAGATAACACAGATACGACAGGGGGTAAAATAAAGATGGTAGAAAAAAAAAAGACACTAGGCTAGGAACTATTTTATGTGCTAGATGGTAGTATCAAAGAGAAAAAAATGAAACAAGGACAAAGGACTGGCCATTTGTGGCACATAAACCATTTTAGGTAGCATGGGCAGAGAAGGCCTCACTGCGAGGGGGGCGTTTGCGTTGAAATCTGAAAGAAGTAAAGGAGTGAGTCATGGGGTAAAAGCATCCCAAGAAAGAAAAGAGAAGTGCAAAGATCCCTGTGCTTTTTACGGTCATGAAATGCCAAAGAGGCTGAAGTGGCTGTAGAGGCTGGCGCGAGGAAAAAGGCCGGGCTGGCCTGTCTGGGAGGTGAGAAGTGGAGGGCCTTAGGCTTTGGACACTGTGCAGATCGTGGTTTTTAGCCAGGTGAGAGGAGAAGCCATTGGAAAGCTAGCAACAGAGAAGGCATGTCTCACAGATGGCTTTTTTGTTTGAGGAGGGAGGGATGAGACGATGGTGGTGGAAACCAATAGTGATCGGAAAGTGGCTACATTTCACATTGATTTGGGGGTGGTCTGGATTCAAATTTTATTTTAAGGTAACAGAAAAAAAAACATAAAACCAATAAAGTTTCGAAACAAGATGATAGGAAATTAACAATGGTTATTATATTGCATATTGTTTTTAAAGTAGTTATTCAGATGATCAGATATAGGGATACCAAATTGATCAAACAATTAGGCATTAACTATTCCTTTCAATAATGCAATAGAAGCTAATAGTATTATCTATCTTGTGTGTGTGTGTATATATATATATATATATATATATACATATATATATATATATATATATACGCACACATATATATAATTTTTCTTTCTTTTCTCCTTTCTCCCATTCCAGATGTTCTTTCCTTTTAAGCAATTTGTTTCCCTTTCACAGTATATATTGTACCTTTGTGATTTTACTTTTCCAGATTCTTTTCCTTTTTTAATTTTAATAAGAAATAACAACGTACAATTTCAAAACCCATTACTAGTAAATTCCCAATAATTGATACAATGCATACATAGTAGTTATTTTCACGTTGACTTTGAATGTAAATTGACAGCACTTCGCTCATTGGGTGGATGTCCAAAAACAAAAGGAAGGTTCAGGGGTGCATCTCAACCTGATCAACCGGAAGCGTCGAGTTCCCACGTACTCTGAAGGAAGAGAGGAGAAATGGAAGCAAAAAGGGTGGGCGGTATAGCTCAGCAGATTCAGCGCTTGCTTAGGGAAGCACAGGAGCCAGGGTTCGGTTCCTGGCCCCTCCTGCTGAGCCAGTTGCGCCTGCTGTAATCCTAGCACTTAAGAGGTACAAGCAGGAGGATCACTATGAGTCAGTAGTGAGACCTGGTACAAAGAAAGAAAGAAAGAAAGAAAGAAAGAAAGAAAGAAAGAAAGAAAGAAAGAAAGAAAGAAAGGAAGGAAGGAAGGAAGGAAGAAAGAAAGAAAGAAAGAAAGAAAGAAAGAAAGAAAGAAAGAAAGAAAGAAAGAAAAAAAGAAAGATAGCTTTGCATACTTCATTGCAAATAAGGTCACTGACCTTTACAGCATGCAGGCTGTGGATCTCTGCATAACTTATGGGGGTTTTGTTTTCAGCAAGGTGGTCGGAACAAAATCCAAGAGCAGGAAATACAAAAGACAAAGTGGGAAGGAATACCACCAACCACCTGCAGCCAGTGGAGAAAACTTGAGAAATTTTGTTGCAAAAGTGAGAGAAGAAATGGGACGGTAGGGGAGAACTGATGTTTGTTTTTCAGATAATGGTAGTGAGCCATCTTTGTGCGCTTCTGGGAAGGACCCAGTAGGTTTAAGGGTGCAGGCAGACAGACCCAGTAACCACCCGGTCCTGTATAATCACTTATAAATAAGAGAAGCTGGTGGCAGAAAGGGTAGAAACTATTACTGGAGAAAGTGGAGAGAGATGTGGAGGGAGACCCTGGGTGGGTGAGAGGTGGTGAGGTCAACAGCCCTACACAGATTGGCCTTAGAAAAGAAGAGTGAGGCATAGCACCCAAGCATAAAAGCAAGTGAGGTCCTAGTTGTAAAAGGAGAAATACGCAGAGGCTCCTTTCTTTTGCAAGTTCATTTCTCTTTTCCAAGTGCAGTAACTAGCAAGCAAGCAAGGTCATCAGCTACAAATGATAATGAAAGAACAGATCCTGGCAGACTGAGGGGATGAGGAAGGATGTAAAATAGAAGCACATGGGAGATCAGATAAACGAGGGTGATGCACTGGTATTTCCAGACTGCGTGACAGCTCTTGGCAGTTTGTGATCCTGAATTTCAAGTGAGACCAAGGAACGAGTGGAGTTTTTGTATTCTCACTGTGTTTACCTGCATTCCTGCACTCACAGAGTAAGTAGAATGTCAGAGTAATCTAGACTTGGGGTCTTCTTACACAGTTTGATCAAGAAAAAAAAAAATGTGATGGAATCCAAGTGTTAGCAAAGGTGCAGTTATATTCATGAACCGTGAAAACAAAGCTGAATAAGTAGAACAGGAAGACAGAAAGAGCACCAAAAGGGGGAAGCTTCAGGGGCTGTGCGGCTTGCTGCTGTTGACATTTTCTTAGAAATGGCACATAAGAGTGAACTACAAATCTGCACGGTAAAGAGGGAAATGTGTGAAACTGAGCTGACAAGAAAGATGATAAGGGGCTGGAGAGATAGCTCAGTAGAATAAGAACTTGCCTGGCAAGCACAAGGGCCTGAGTTCAATCCACTGGGGAAAAAAAAAAAGAAAGAGCATTGGTGGTACTTAGCCAAAATATTTCAAGAGAAGACAAACCTGGTATGAGGGGACACAATATTAGAATAAGGGAGCTTGTGGGGTCAGGAAGCCAGAAAAATTACTTTCTGTAAAAGATACTGAAACCAAGAGTCGTGGGTAGAGTATGGGGGTACCACCATAGAAGACCTCTTGCCTAGTGTGAATAATCTCCTGACTCAATCTCCAGCAGAGCAAAAATATAAAACAGACAAAATAAAAAACAGCTACAACTATACAAAACTAGATATCCATAATTTAAAAGCAGAGAGGGTAAATCTGGCTCATTATCCAGGCTATTCAGTCCCTAATCTACTGACTCCAAAGCAAGCCCATCCTGGTGGTGCAATTCAGTGGACCAAAGCCACCTAATCCATGCAGCTGAGCAGCAGAAAGGGGAACAGTCTAGCGAAGAAGAGCTCAGCAACCAGACCTAGGCTCCGAGGCCCGATCTCCACGACTCACTCAAACAGCCCCAGAAGTATCCCACCAACCCCCTGGATAGACCCCAGAGCCAAATAGCCCTCTACTCTAGCCACTAGGCATAAGTAGGTCCCCTATGTGAGTGACCCAAGATGCAATGACTGGAAGAACCAGTGTCTGTCCCGGGCTTAATGCAACTGAAAAGAGCTGGACGTCACCTATAAATACTCTGCCATTAGGGCCAATGCTGGTAACAACTCTGCCTTCGCCTCTTTCCTGTTCCTTTGATTACCTCTTCTTCATTATGCAGTAGTTGTACATGTCCACAACAGAAAACTCAAAACAGAAAAACCTTGACCTCCGGTCACACAGCTGAAAAGTGGAATCCTTTGGTTCCCTGAAGGTTAGCTGAGGTACATAGTAGAGCAGAATGCAAAAGTCAAGGGGAAAAACATGAGTTGTGAATAAAGTGGCAGCAATAATGAGTTCAGAGCAAGTAGGAGCAAGTGGGAATTTGCTGGCTTTGTTTGGTTGGTTTGTTTTCATTTAGAAGGGCTGGGGGGGGGCTACAACCCTGAACCCTCAGAGCCCCTTTCAATGTCATATTCTTGCCCCCAAGTACTGTTCAATAAAGAATTAAGAAGGGTGTAGGCGCTTGAAGATTTAATAATAACAATTTTGTAAAGGTCATTACAAAATGCATTACAACTGTTCCCCTTATCTTTTAACTCCTATTTTGAGAAACAGGAAGAAAAATAAACAGGAAAAGTGCACCAAAATCCCCAAGGGGATCCAACTGAGCAAAAATAGTGCGGACAGGAAACAAGCATCTTAAACCCTAAAGAAGACGGCAGGAGGCAAATATGGGTGGAGAAACTCGGGCGGACTGATTATGTTTAGTTGATACTGAAGCAATCAGTTACTGTTAAATAGATCAGTGACAAAGGTGTGATTGACACTTGCTGCCCACAGCCCCTTATAGCCACTAAGGCATTTTATAACTGCTCTCGGCCACCAGGAAAGGGAACTCAACCTGGCAGTGCCTCTGCTCTAGAGGCTGAGTTAATCCCTTGTCTCTTGGTCTGAAATGTGACTGCCTAAATGTAAGTGCTGATGGAATGTCTAATGCGTGACACTGGGCTATGGATGTTATATCCAAGGTAACAACAGCCACACCTCAGACATTCTTCTGTCATTCAAAATATTCCTACCTTATCAATTCTCAGCTTAGATTAGCTTCTTGTACTACAATTGAGACTTCATTTGTCAAATTACTCTGATTTGTTTTCACTTCGAGGGTTGGTGGGGGTCGGGTGACTCTTCGCAGGCCATTTTGCAGCATGGAGCACTCAGCTGAGCACATGAGTGGAGAGGCAGGGGAGTCACAATCCTTTAGGAACTGGTAATCATGTGACTTCCTGCTCTGTGCGCACCATTTAATTTAATGGTGAACACGGGAGGTGAAGAATTTCCCTTCTGTGGAACCCACTGTATCTCCTACAAGGAAAACCTCAACTTCTGGTCAGGACATTAGTTTCTAGTGCTGCCAGTTGGTGCGGCTCTTACTGTCCTGTTTTCATTCGTGTGGCAGGCATCTACCATGTATGCTGCAATGTGTCAAACACAATTGTATAAATTTTAATCTCCATGCTCAAAATAATCCTCTTATACAAGCACTGTGATTATCCTTAATAACGTTATTATGCTAGCACTATAATAAAATTATTATTACCACCTTTTACTGTTAATGAAATTGAGGCACAAGGTCATTACGGCACTTAAGATATAGTTTACCATTAAGACCTACCTTGGCCAGTTTTGCTTCAGGGAGTGATTGATAAGCTTTGAAATTTCATCATTTAGGTGGTTTTGTTGCCAGTTTTGTAGAATATTTCTTACTTAGGTGGGAGAAAGGCTTAGGGAAAATTGGGGTCATCCACAAGGGACAGGGAAGAAAGAAGGAGCCCATCGGTGTCTCACCACATTGGGTAGCCACGGCACCCAGGCTGAGCCACCAAGGAGCCCCTTTCTGTCCTCTGTGCCCCATCACCTACACCACCTCTATTCCCTTATCAACAGGAGATGGTGTGTGAACATGCCGAACACAGGGCCCTGCTCCTTCCACAATCTAAGTAAGGCCCCTCCCTTCCTCTGTCTCTCCTGCCTCTCCACACACTCAGGCATCCCCTTGCACCCCTTGAACAGCGATTACTAAGCCCTGTATTACCAAGCACTTCCTAACAATGGTTCTTATACTGCACCTTGTTATCTTCAAGATATTTGCTCAGGTTACCAGTTCCAGGCATGCAGAACTGATCACACAATACAGGCACTAGGTGGTCCTTTCTGTGAACTCACAGAAATTAGTAGCACAATTACCTTAGCTGTATTTTTCCCCTTCCTTCTTTTCTCTTTCCCCCACCCCAGCTGTTCTTTCTTGGTCAGCTGCTTCTTTCTCTTTCACATCTAAAGTAGAATTTTAACAATGTGTGCCCATTGATATGTTAACAAATTGTGGTGAAAAGGCCTTAGTTCTACATACAACAATGTGGAGAATGAAGTTTTAAAAATTCACATGGTATATATATATATATATATATATATATATATATATATATATATTTAATCATCTTTTAGTTGAAAATTGAAAACTGGATATATTTATTACATATAAGGTTGTTTGTTTGTTTTTTGGCAGGACCAGATTCAAACTCAGGACCTTGCACTTGTCAGGCAGGCACTTATGCCGTGGAGCTATCTCCCCAGCCCACAACATGATGTTTTGAAGTGTACACAAATTATGAAATAGCTAACCTGAGTTAATTATCATATACATTATCTCACATGCTTACCACTTTTTATGGCAAGAAAATACTAAAATCTGTTCTCTGAGCAGTTTTTAAAAATACTATACATTGTTTTATGTATGGCCACCATGGTGCACTCTCGACTTCCAGAACTCATTCCTCCTAGCTGAGAGTCTGTATCCTTCACTCGCTGTCCCGCCCTTACCCCATCCATCCCAGTGCCCAGTCAGCTGCCATTCGATGCCCTTACTTGTGTTAGTTCTGCTTTTTCAGATTCTACACATGAGACTATGTAGTATTTACTTTTTCATATCTGCCTTATTTCTTTAAAAATCTAACAGTTCTGTCCATGTAGTTGCAAGTAACAGAATTTCCTTATTTTAAGGCTATCCAGTGTTCCCTTGGATCCATTCGCCACATTTCCTTTAGTCATGTACCCACCAACAGACACCTAGGTTGCTTTTCTAGCTGGGCTGTTGTCAGGAGCACTATGATGAGCATGGGATAGCTCTTTCACACACTTCATTTTCTTTGGGTAGATACGTGGTAGTGAGATTTCTGAATCACATTGATTTTAATAATATATAAAGGACTAATTTTTGAAACTTTTAAAAAGCTAGACAGGAAGCAAGGTGATACCAGTGTTATCTGACTCATTATGAAGTCATTCTCCATTTTTCGAGCTAGACCCCATGCCGTGTTGCTTTCTCCAAAATTAGCACAACTCCCCGGCCACTATGGGTGGAGAGGATTGATGAGGTATACATCGTCCATCAAATCAGTTGCAGCTGGGGGATGATTTCCAGCTACAGGAGAAAGGGAGAGGGCATGGACTTTGGATCAGAAAATTGGAGCTGAAATTCCAGCTTTTCCTGCCCTACAATTTAACTTTGGCCAGACATCTGCTCCCATTTAACTCTCAGGTTTTCAGGCTATAAAGTAAATAATTTGGTCAAGAGTATTAGTCACAAAAAAAAATCCCTAAAACTTTAACATCTGAATATTGCATGATTCTAAACTTACCACTCACATGTCCAGGTCCACATGGCTGATGGGGTAAAATTGCATATAAAAGCAGCAATTTCTAAACTCCCTATTAAGGGGCCCTTAGTGGTAAACACGACTGTGGTAAGAGGAGTCTAGGATACAAAGAGAAATGGAAGCGTGGTTCCTGCCTCCTGGGAGTTTCAATCCATTTATGGAAAGAAAAAAAAGATAATAATTAAAATAAGTAAGTGGGAAAACAGCTTCATTCTATTTCTACTTATACTTGAAGTATAGAACAAAACTCCTACTTGAAAATTGATGCAATCAAAAAAAGAAAGAAAAAAAAAAAAAGAAGAAAATTGATGAGATTATGACATCTCCCTTAAGCTAAGTGCATTTTTTTCTTTTCCAAAACTCTTAAATGTTATTAAAAATGATGGCATATGGAATATTAGACCTCTTTTAAAGCAAAATTGACAGCATCTCCCCGAGTATCCCTGGCTCTGCATCCATTCTTGTTCGTATTACGAAAAAACAAAACAAACAAAAAGAAAACCCAAGTTCCAAATCCAAACTAACAAACCCACGGGTAAATGTTTTTTCCAACTCTACCCTAACATTTCTAGTTTTCTATTTCTAGAATTTTCTAAACACTACCCTAATTATTTTTCTAAGTCCTACAGTTGTACCTTTTTAACAGTAGCATTTTAAAAAAAATGATTAATATTAGTAAGAACTGGACTTACTTTCTTCACATTAATTAGAAACAACAACAAAAAAAATACCACACACTCTAGTCAAACTCAGAGAAAGTGTGCATCTATTCATTAAAGCTCACTGACTTTATATAATTTTTTTCTTTTCACACATCGGGATATTAATCGACAGTTTGATCCAGGCTACAAAAACTCTACAAAATGAGGAGACTTGAGAATTCCTGGGGAAAACCTGAAGGCAAAAGCAAAAACCTTATGATAGCAAATAGAAACAAACTATGGAGAAATTGGGGCTGTCGAGATGGTGCAGAAGGGTGAAGGAAATTTTGTTCAAACAAAATGCCAAGAGATGTAGGCCACACAGACTCCTTAAACATTCACTCTCCTCCAGCTAGAACAACCTAGTCACTCAACCCCCAACACAAGTGCCTTTTTCAGATTTAAATAAACAGACTCCTAGCTCTGTCCTGTATTTACCCATCCTATCAGAGCCTTGTCTCTGGGCTTTTTTATCTTTTCACAGTGAGGCCTTGGGTCAGAGCCCCACCCAGCATTTCCTAGGGAAGATAAGCTGAGTGCGCCCTGGTCCTTCTTGGGAGGCGTCATGCCCCTTTCCTCCCTAACACTGGGACTGAGTCCCAGCTCTGGGTGTTCCCTTCATGTTTTCAAGTTGTCCTAAGATATTGGGGTGTTGATTTTATTTGAAGGACAGAGGAAATGACTTTGGACAAAAAGTAAGGAAATAGTATTCAAAAGAGAAGTGGGACTTTAAGAGTGAAAATAATAATGATGGGTTTAGAGGGTAGTAGGGAGAAAATTTCGGAGTTATTTCATAAACAATGAGTAGTATTAAAATATTAAAATAAATTCAAACATATAAGTGACACAACTAACATACGAACAAAGTTACTAACAATAACAACAACAACAAAAGATCAAACAAATATTGTGGGAATCTCAAATATTCAGAGCTATGAGCATGTTATAAATTTGAACAACAAAAGGTACATTTTAAGAAGAATGATCACCTCTTCCCTCTCATTTTCTCATACTGAAGCCCCTGCGACTAACAGCTAGAGCAATGGAGAGTTTTAAATACCCTAATAACTGGCACGCACAGAGGGGGATCCAACTCTCAGATGACCAGGTCACGTGCCATATGGGGGTGGTGGAGTCATGCCAGCACCCTGAGCCATCCTGGAACATGAACAGGCCATCTTGGAGGACACTAGCCCCATGACTGCACACCTGCTGCCCCCAATTTCCACCCAACAGAAAGCAGGGCAGGGATCTAGGCCAGCAGTAGTTGATCTTAAAAGGGAAATTTGAGGTTGAAATTGTATCATGACGTGTGACAAGAAACTTTGTCCACTGAGCCCTAGTCTCTCTGTCAAGACAGTTTTAACTGGGACACCCTGGATATTTTTCCACAGTATTTTGCTTCCATAAATTGTGAGAGCTAGACCTGACCTTACATGCTACCACTTGACTTGTCCACTGGCAAAAACAAGCCCAGAGGGAAGAGGGAAAAACTCTAGGGCCAAATTATAATGAATTCTAGCTCTCTAGGGTTAGAACTGAGACTTTACTACCTGCGGTTAAGTACTTTTTCCAATTCCTTAAATGGCCTCTCACATGATTACTTGTTGAACTAAAGAATTCCTCACAGTTTTCAAGATCAGTGTGGTGGGCAGCAGTGGGGATGGTGGTCATCTAATTCCTTGAGTTACCATAGATGTAGGATGCTCTCTGCAAAAAGAGATTCTCAGATTTACCAGCTGCAACCACAAAGTGATGGAGATCCTGAATTTGGTGATTCTATAAGCAATGGCTAGATTATTTCCTTAAAGCCAACTTGAGATCTCTAGATATCAACAACCACCCTATTTCAAATTCCATCTTCAAGGAATCCCATCCTACTTCCTCTCCTCCTTTCAATCTGCTCTACTTCTTCCCCCATAATACTCACAACTCTTTAACCTGCCTTATGGTTTCTAGTCAACTTTGCTGCATGTCCCCTGCTCCCCACTATAAATACAAGCTCCCACAAGGATCCCTTCCCAGGTTCTCCACAGAGTCAGAATGCTTAGTAAATATGTCGAGTGAGTAAATAAAAACCAGATCGAGGGCTTACTTTGAACCATCCTGTATTAATTATTACCTGAAAAATAAGTAGCATAATTCCCAAAGATGCTATGAGGGTCAAATGAAGTAAAATGGGAGCGTATTTTCCATGATTCTAGACTCCACATTATTACTGGATGAGTACTGGCTGTCTTCCTTTAAGTGCTTGAAGTCCTAAATACCATCTCTCAATCTTCTCCCTTCCCAACTAGTTAATCTTACACCAGATGCTGTCCACCTTCCCACTAGATTCCACAGCTTTCTTCCTGGGCTTAACAGTGGAATGATGGGTATACATTTAGTAGAAGTAGGAGAGAAGGTATAGGAGCAGAGAAGAAGCACTGACCCCAGAGCCAGGCAACTCTGGTGTTCACTCCTGACTTGACCACATTCTGACAGTGTGACCTAAGAAAAGATCTCATTTTTCTGGCCTTACTTTCCTTCTGTGAAAAGTGAAACTCATAGTACCTATTTCACAGAGTTGGCAAAAAGCCAAGGAGGTAGCTCCGTAGACTAAGCACCTGCCTGGCAAGCATGAGGACCTGGGTTCTATTGCCTGTACAGGGGTCCACCAAGCCAGCCTGTATCAAATACAAAAATAAAACTAAAAGATTAAAAAATACCTTGGGGCCAGGGACTTGGCTCAGCAGTAGAATGCTTGCCTAGCAAGCTGGAAGCCCTAGGTTTAGTCTTAGGCACCCAAACAAACAAACAAATAAACAAAATAATAATAATAGCAACAAAATAAATAAATAAAAACCTCTCCACAGAGTCGCTGAAGGTAAGCCAGAATATGATGCTTAGAGATCATTTCTACACTAAAAGATACTTAAAACTAAATGAGTAAATAAGCGAAAGTGCTGTTCTCCTTGAAAACTAGATTGATTTATTCAAAAATTTATCTCTCAGGAAGATGAGTTACAGATAGCAGATCTAAATCACCTCCATAACTGGGTATTACTTTAATGCCTACATATTTAAAGATGGCAGGAATTTATGGCCAGGTTCTGTGTTTATGTTTCTGGTGCTGCATATAACACAGCGTCAAGGAGGATACTAACACTAAAATCTCAGATTTATGGAAGTATATAGCTCAATGGTAGAGCCCTTACCTAGCACGTATGAAGAAGCCCTTGGTTCCATCCCCAGAACTGCCAAAAAAATAGACAATGACAAGCTCAATCTATGGAGGAGTGTGGTTTATAAATGACAGGAACAATGCATGAACATGAAAATCTTTAGCATTTTAAAGCGTTCTGTAGCTTTAAAATACCTTTGTATCTGTTCTCTCATCTTTGTAAGCCTGTACCCCGAGTTACAGCTTGGACACTAGGCCTTTTCGGTCCTCCCTCCCACTTTGTTCATTTCACACTTAGACTTAAGTCACACTCAGCATCTTCCTACTCCCAGATCATGACTTATCCTATTTCTAACGCTTGCTCAAGTTGTTTGGATGCCCTCTTTTTTCTAGTCATCCAAATCCATTTTTTAAAGTCCTATCCATTCATCAAGAATTGAGAGAGCTCTTTCCAAAAGCCTTCCTTTAGCCGATGTCTACAGAGAACACCTAGAGGTTTTACCTGTCTGGAGTCCCTTCTTATTGGTGGTGTATTTGAGCGTCTCAAGGGTCCTGGTGCGGCACTCAAGGTCGGCGCTCTGGCTTGCTCTTTTCTGCGCTCGCAAGCTTCTTACCTCTGCGACAGACACCACAGACAAGCTGGGCGTGTCATTCAAGCCAAACAAACAGGCTCTACTGAGAGCACGGGCTTGAATCTCAGGGCTGAGAGCTCTTCCACTGTGAACCCTGGGTCTCGAGTGATATTAGCTGACGATCCCAAAGACATTGTCTGTGACCTTAGACCATGGTGGGGGCGTTAAAGGAGTCTTCCTTCTGTTCCCGTCTTTCTATGATTATTGTGATGAGTTCTGTCTTTAATTTCGGTTGAGCTGTTGAGTCTCCTTCAGCAAATTATCCATTTTGTGGCTCAAAGTTAGCTTGTAAGCAGTCAGGAAAACTGCACCATGATATTCTCTCCAATATTACTAAGGTTAGTCTTGGTGACTCTGCCATACTTGTCACTTGTCTGCTGTAGATGGTGATTATGTAGATATAGCTGGCCTTCTTGCTCCTCCTCAAGATCTGCATCCTCTTAGATGCCTCCTATCACTTGGAACCACGGCCTTTCAAAAAGAAATGTCAGTGGACTTAAAACCAAGAAAGCACATTTTCTTTCAATTCTGAACGCCAGATCTCATAAAACACTTAGCTTCAAAAGAGAAAATTTCTCAAATTCTTGGACTAATGAAATCTTAGGGCTAGAAGGAGTCTAAGTTCTACTTCTTCCCATGAATGTGTGTGCAGAGTGAGGCAAAATAGGCATCACTGGGGCGGTCATGGTGGGCAGCATGATTGTTATCCCACCGTAGGAGCTGAGCCTGCATTCCCTCTTCTAACGAGCAAGTCCAGACCAGAAGCCAGGCAAGTCTGGTGAAGAAAGAAGCAGAGAAGAGACAGGGATTGGCCCTGCAGTCTCTGGAGGAGGAACAGACTGATAAAGAAACGCGGGGGTTTAATCTGAGCAGTATCAAGGTTTTAATGTGCTTGTGAAATTTCATACCCATAGATATCAAAGATGTTTAAAAATGTATCTTGGTGCCTGGGAAGGGAAATAAAGCTCAGACCCACTGCTGCCGGTGTCGAGGAGGGCCGGAGACCTGGCTCTCCAGGAGGGGCCTCTATCTTCCCTGGCCCCACAGCAGGGAGGAAAACAGGTTGAGTTTGATGCTCTGATGGGATTCTCCAACTGTCTGTTTTCTTCTCAACTCTATTCCACTCCAAGATTCCCTTGTCATTAGATAACCTTTTTTTTTTTTTTTTTTATTCCTAATTCTCTTGGGTTCTCCATTTCCTTGACTTATAAAATCAGACACAACAAATGTGTGTTTCCTCAAATGTTCCACTAAAACTTCCATATAAAAACTGAAAAAAAAAAAAAACATCTCCTTAACCAGTAAATAAGTGAAGTGGTTAAATGAAAGCTTGAAAATAAAACCATATATACATAAGTCATCTTCCATGTATAGAGTACATGTGATAGTTTAGTGCACAGCGTGCTTCTGCTGGATAAAGGAGCTAAACTTAATCCAATGTTTCTAATGTTTGAAATACGGGAAAGGAAGGTGAAAACAATAGTTTTGTAGCGTCGGACGAGTGAGTGACGTATGGTTGCATAATCTTTGCTATGACTGAGGCCATAACTTGTCCATGAAAGGAATTGAACCAAGCCATCTCTGGGATACCGTTTGTTCATTGATTGGCTCCTGTGTTCACTTTGTTTCTGTGCTCAGGATTGAACCCAGAGCCCTTGCACTGAGCTACTTCTCCAGCCCTTTTTTTTTTTTGAGACTCAAGCATTCCAAGGCACTCCATTTCCCCAGGCTGAGCCCAGGCTTGCAAACCTTGTGCCTCATTCTTGCAGGGGAGTTGGGGAGGCTTGCCAGCACTCTTGACCCAGTCACGCTTGGTAGATTTTTTTCTGTCAGAAAAATGTCTGTGATCAGCAATAAAATGAGGAAAACTTCCTCCGTGTGATAAACTTAGGAAATGGCAGTGAGAAGAAAGCCGGGTTCTGGCAGAGAGAAGTACAAGATAGTGCAGCTTCCTCCTCTGGCTCTGTCCGGCTCCCCTAATTGGTTCTGAGGAAGGAGAAGCAAATCACAAACACCTCTGACTTGGAGGAAGTAAACTAAGGGAGTGTGGCGCTAGTCCTGGGAAAATATACGGAAATGTCGCCTGTGCTGCCTGATCCACCCGCCATCCGGGAACTCAGCACCTGACAGGATGATTGTCAAGGCCTGCATCCTTCTGGGAAGGATGTGGAGCTGAACTCAAGATGTGAGATGCTGAGAAGTACGATGGCTCCATGGAACAGGCCCCATTCCCTGTTAAGAAGTAAAGTCAAGAACAAGAGGTCTTATCCTTTCAGCTCCTTTCTACTCTTCTGTGCAAATCCAGAATAATGGGTAGAACTTATAGCTTCATTAAGAAATTAGTTGAGCCAGTAATTCACTAATAAATGCAAGTATCATCTGGAATGGCTAACAAAAGGAGACTCTGAATAAGATTTCTTGTGTGTTTGATGAGCATAAGTCAGGCCCCTGAGCCAATTGCCCTTGCGTGAGTGGATTGAAGAAGAAGTTATTTGGGGGTTGTAGAGAATCCAATGAAAGCCACCAGCAGGCAGGTGGGGGCGCAGCACCACTGGTGGGACACTGTCCCGGCCCTCACAGCTAACGTACCAAATCCTAGTGCTTCTATTTGCACACCCACCAAAAATTGTTGCCCGCCCCAACTAATACAGCATATCAGTGTTGCTTTCATCTCAGCTAAAAACTTGTATTCCATTGTGACTTCTCATTTCATGTTCTCTATAAAAGCACAGGGAAAAAAGTATGATCTTCATTTTGAGGTGGGAAAGACATTTTTATGCAAGACACAAAACCAGAAATTGTCAAGCAGTGACAAATCTGAGAATGTAAGATCTGTGAATGTTGAAAATAACATAAGATCAAAAGTGACAAGAAAAAATACTAGAATTTACATATGCCCTATGAAGTCTTTTATTATAAAAGCTTTTAATAAATTAATATAAAAGGCTAGATAGAAAAATAAGGGGAAGAGAATAAAACATTGCTAAGCAAAACTTTGTTCTTCCTCTTTTTCCACTTAAGTAATTTCACACCATTCTTGGAATCAAAACCCGAATCTTCGGCTTGCTGTCTTCATCACATCTGGCTCCCCTCCGCCTCTTGCTCCACTCCCTGCCCTTCTCCCCTCCTTTCTCTACCCTAGATGAGCTGGCCTGCTTCCAGCTTCTTAATTTCTTCATGTATTCTCTCCCTTTGCACACACCCTACTTCCCTAAAAGGTAAAAATAAAATAAAATACTAGTTTTCTATAGCTATTCAAGTCTTATTCTAAATGATACTTTTTCAGAGAAGCCTTTCTGGACCATTCCATTCCCCTACCCCATACTGGAGCAAGTTCCTTGTTACCTGGTCTCCGGTTCCCCAACTCTCCTCCTCATGGTTCATTGTAGTCGTTATGGTGAGAGAGACTATGTGTATATATATATGGGTAGAGTTATATGTAGGTAGGTAGGAGGTAGGTAGGAGGTACATAGGTAGGTAGGTAGGTAGGTAGGTAGGTAAGTAGGTAGACAGATAGATAGAGAGATAGACAGATAGATAGATAGATAGATAGGATAGATAGGATAGATGGGTAGGGTAGATAAATAAGTAGATAGATAGATAGATAGGTAGATGGGTAGGATAGATAGATAAGTAGATAGATAGATAGATAGATAGGTAGGATAGGATAGATGGGTAGGATAGATAGATAAGTAGATAGATAGATAGATAGATAGATGATAGATAGGATAGACAGATAAATAAGTATATATATATATATATATATATATATATATATATATATATATATAGACAGACAGACAGACAGGTTTCTCTTTCCTCTGCTTCATGGTAAATTTACCTCAAGATAAAATATTCATTCTATCTCATCCTATCGTTTTTGACCTGACACAAAAAACAGTTAAACAAATAATTACTAACTTAATGCTTCTTTTCATTTTTCTCACCCCAGTTAACACATTCAGATAAGACTGATAAACATTCCTCACTTGTCTCTTTTTTGGTATTACTGCATTATGTCAAGCGGCAGTTATCTAAGTATGAGCCTTAGATCAACAAAAGTAACAAAAGAACAGAACAGATGAATAGGACATGAAAAATACGAAGCCTTCTATATCAAAAAGCAGAAGAGGCAGTTACCGAATACAAGAAAAAATATTTAAATTATATGTATGACAAAGGTCTAGCCAAAAATGGTGGTGAACACCTGCAACTCCAGCACTCAGGAGGTTGAGGTAGGCAGATCAAGGCTGGCTTGGGTTACATACTAAGTTCAAAGTCAATCTGGGCTACACTACAAAATCCTGTCTCAAAAAGCAAAAGGTCCAGTATTCAGAAAATTAGAAGTACTCTTGTAACTCCACAACAGAAATAAAACCGTACAAAAAGTAAATGGATAACAAGACATGGATTAACATACCTCCACAAAAGGATAGGTGTATAAAAAATAAGCCTGTTTTTAAAATTCTTGTGATTACTAACTAAAGAATTTTAAATTAAAGCCACAATAAGATGATACTTCACACTCACTGTGACTATTATAATAAAAAATAATTTTGTGTGGCAGAGTACCAGGAAGCAAACTCAGGACCTCACACATGTCAGGCAGGCACTCTTGCCACTGAGCTATCACCAGCATCTAAAAATAATTGTTTTAAAATAACAAAGAAGAACAAGTGTTGGTGAGGATGTGAAGAAATTAGAATCTGTATTCCTCCTGTAGGAGTGTGAGCTTGTGTACTGCCATGAAAGCAATATGGTAGTTGGCTGAGTACTTTTGTCTTCATGGAGACTCAACACCTGACACCTGAAGGAGACACTGATTTTGGCACTCACTCTGCTGTCTGTCCTTACATGGCTGGCTGGCTTGGAGGCAGGGAGGCACCACACAGTAACATGGTGAAGGACTAGTTCTTTGCATCATTGTGGCTAGGGACACAGGGACGGGAGCAGCCAGGTAGAAAAATCCACCCTCCTAGGTCATGTCTCCAGTGACCTGCTTCTTCTGACCTGATCCCACCTAACAGCAAGTCAGCTGGTACTGTCCCATAGTTCAATCACCTTCAAACTCATGAGGTTTTGTTTACAATTTTAGATCTACTCTAGAACATTCTTCTCCTGGCCCCCAAAGACTTATGAACATCCTTTCATGCAAAGTGCGATTACTTCATCTCTGAGAGTTGTCCAAGTCCCAGCAGTTACAACATTGCTGCAAGGTCCAAGTCCAAAGCATCCCCTGATACTCAAGGCAAACTCTTAGCTGAGGGCCCTTGTATAAATAAAAAAGGAAGTTAAACACTATGGACAAAGAATGACATAGGGGCAAACGATTCCCATCCTAACGGGGAGAAAAAGGAGATTAAAGCCAATGGAATCACAGCAAGACAGAACCTAGCTGGGCAAGTAATAATTCTGTAGCTCCATGTTGTGGAAAGGTGTGAATTTCAGTGGTCTTGAGATCATTGATGAGAGCTTAGTTCAGCGCCATGTTAGGGTAAGCAGGAGCTCTCAGGAGCTCAGTGAGAGATGTGAGATTAGGAAAGGATCCTGGACATTCTTAAAGTATCTGAAAGACATCACAGCAAACGTCAAGGTCTGTCCTATTCTCCAATGCCCCTGAGCAGGGTGACTGACGGAGCCTTGTCAGCAGTGCTGCACGCAGTGGTGACAATTTAGGCTACCCTTCAACTTGTGACCGATCAAATACAACGAGGCCTACCGCTCTGAGCTCAAAAGGATGAGGCTTACTGAAAGGTGATTTTTCCCCCCTCAATTCTTCACTGAATCTTGGTAGGGATACAGTTGAGATAGCTCTAGTACGGATCAGTAAAACATGATCCACTTTGTAGGACATCCTTATCATTCTAATTTATTTTTGAAGTTAGGCTAAGAGAATCGTTTTCTCTATTCCACCCTCTCTCCCTTTTCCTACCTGTCTTTCCTTTTGTTCAACAGGTAGTTTTGATGCCAAAGATTGGTCGAGCATGTGTACTGACTGGACCACTAATCACAAAATCAGATCGCAGTAGGCAGTGTGGACAAGTCTTGAATAATACGGGACTGTATTCACTACACTAAATTTAAGCAAACCTTTGCCTGTCTGTGACTGACACAGGAGAATACTTTCCTCCAGAATTCATCTTGGGATTTCATTTTAACGCTCTCTCTCTCTCCAGTATTGAAGTACATGGATGCAGGATCTGCCTTGTGCAGCGTGTGTGAGAAGTATAATATGAGGTGCAAATTGAAGGCAGGGAAATGTGAGGGGGGACGAATAATATACGGTCCTGAACTGGCCACTCATAGAATCTTTAACTTCTTTTTTTGTTGTTGTTTTGTTTTGTTTTTGTGGAACCGAGGATCGAACTCAAGACCTTGCACTTGCCCGGCAGGCATTTATACTCCTGAGCTGTCTCCCTGGCAGAAATGTTTAACTTATAAGTGGCTAAATATGTATAGTTTTGATCTGTGAACTGGTGCTGAGGGAGTCACCAGGTGTTATGGTTTATGTCTAGTTGTCCCCCCAAAGCCTCATGGAGTCACTGGGCGGGGACTTCTAGAGTTTGAGACTTGATCCATGATCCCTGGGATTATAGGTTTTAGTACTGATGGGATTATGGGTGTAGCCTAGGGCGGGAGCTAAGGCGGAGAACCTGAATGTAATAAAAAGAGAGAGAGAGAGATAGACTGGAGCTCTAGCTGTTGCTGCTGCTCTGCTGCCCTGATTGACTGGCTACCTCTGCCGCCATTTTGCTGCTGTTCTGCCTCCATGAACTGGATGCTCTCCATCCTGCTCCATTCAGCCTCCGGCTAGCCGAATATGGACTGAAACCTCTACGAACTGTGAGCTAAATAAACCTTTCCTTCCTTCATTTTCAGTGTCGGGTATTTGTCCCAGCAGCCAGCAAAAAGTAACTTAGACACCAGGATGGGGAAGAGGTTGGCAAAATGCATAAAAATGTCTAAATCCTGGTCACCAAGAAGTAGAATTTGAGCTGGAACTTGAAGCTCCTGGTTTTGGTGGCCAGCAACATGGAGCGTGGCAAAACCAGAGTGAACGGGCTGTAGGCACCGACCAAGCTCACAGACCAGATCCTCAGAAGCATTCCTTTGGCTCTGGCTCATCACCTCCCCTGTTTATAGTCTTTAGTCATCTCAGAATTTAAGCTTTCCCCTCACTGCAGTAGATTTCCAGCACTTCCGGTTTATACATATTTTGGAAATTTTGTATAATCTTAAGTACTCTGCTGATTACAGTGAAAACTGACTCTCCGAGGCACAGCGATCCCTGCTCTCCGACACTGCCTCAGCACTTCGTTCACACCTTTACTGAGCGTGGATTGCACTGTATATTAATTATCTGTTCTTTTCAGGCTCCTTCAGGAGTGTGAGAGCTACTTACAGAAAGCAATTCTGTCTTGTTGAGACAAAGGCAACCGAGCGGTCAGGAGCCCAGGCTCTGCACTCATTCTGTCAGAGCTGCGGTCCTCGCGCCAGCACTTCCTGTCTTCCTATGTGGCCTTGAGTTGGTTATTTGCTTCTGATTCTTCTTGGGAATAATAATAAACTTACTTCAAGAGGATAAAGAGATTAGAGCTAAACAGGAGTTTAGATATGAATGGTACATTCAGCAGCGCTCAGCACATGGGAGGTCTTTGCAAAGCCAGGCAATCGCATTCTCTCTCATAGGCTAAGTATTTAATACAAGTTCATGGAAGTATTAAATAAGTAAATCATTATTACATGAGCTGCCTTGCTTGGGAAGTAGTGTAAGCCTACTTTTCCTGCCAGATTTTCTTCACTTCAAAAAAGAAATCCTCTTTCAGATATTCCATGACAGGGAGTGATTCACTCGCTTCCCTTTGGCTTGGTAGGGAAATAACAGAAACCCATTTCCTCCTCATCTTGCTTGGAAACTTGTGGACTCAGATGAGAACTGAGAATGAGGCATGCTGGTCTGAGGAGCGGCTGAAAAGGAGACCGTGGGTTGCGGTGTGTCTCAGCAGCAGGGAGGTTGCTAAGCACATGCAAGG
>PVJA010010834.1:0-56358 GCA_004027025.1 Myocastor coypus
ACCTGACTTGCTCCTGAATCCTGGACCTAAGCCTCTTTCTGACACTAGCTGATTATTTTAACTGTCATGAAGTAATTTGGAGTTTCTGAACACTGAGATTCCTCCGCTGATGTGTAGGAGTAACGGACCTCCACAGAATCGCTGTGAGGCATGTTGCCAGGGCGGAGACGCAGAGCGGTGTGTCATCGTTGCATTTGTGTCCAGGTCTCCTGTTAGGAAACACCATGGCGAGGGAGCAGGGTGTCACTCATACCGTCCTTTCCAGGGAGCTGACAGATGGGGCATGTGCATAAAGAACAACAGCTAAATAGGAAAAGAAGCGCTACTTTATTAACCAGTGCCTTGGTGCCAAGCTGTGGCAAAAGCTGAATGGGACGTTGTGGCTTAGGTGAAACCCTGAAATGGAATTCTGGGACACAACTTACCCTTGCCCACCTGCCCCACAGGGCAAGAGGAAAAAAGACTGGAGAAGCATCTATCTATATTCATCTGCCTGAGCTCAGAGCTTGAGATATAGACCTGACTCAAAGTTCCAGGTACAGAAGGGTTTGCAGAGTTCAAGTCTGGTTATAAAGGAAGGATCCAGATGTGTGCAGGGAGGAAAACCGTTCTACCTTCTTAGGTACTGAACTTGGACTAAGTTATGCAGACATAAGATTGACAGAAAATGAAAGCACATCTTAGGATGCTTTTGCAGCACTTGAAACTTCATAGGAAAGACAGAGACTCAGAGAGGAGGTTAGGATGGAAAGCTTATTTGAGAAGGAACGATACATTTATGGAGAAGCATATAAGACAAAGGAAAAGGATCTCAGGATTCTGAATGTGGTAAATATGGGAAGTTATGAGGAAATATGTGGGAGACCTTACAGAAGACAAACATCTTGCTAGTAGATTTGTTTGTATGGATCCATGATGGCATGGACACCCAGTCTCTCAGATGAAGTATTTATTACCTGGCACTTTTTTTATGGGAAATTTTGCAACCTGCTTTTAGATAGGAAGGGAGAAGTCAGCGAGTTCTTCCTGTACCTGCTGTTTCTCAAGTAACGGCTCAAAATAAGTATGCTAAAGTGGTATATTTGGGGGTGACAGGCCGGTGTCATTCAGTCATTCATGCTCCTGGCTTGGGCCAAGAGAAGACCCTGTTACCTCTGTGCAAAAGTGGTGAAAAGCTCCTGGCTTTAAAGCCAAGGACTTGCATCTCTAATGGTGACTTCTTTGGTTGTATTATCCATTTCTGACCTTTTTTTTTTTTTAACATTTGAGAATAGCAAAGTCCTCTGGTTATGTTTCCACAGAGGCTCACGGACAGGCATGGACCTTCTTGCCCCAGCTATACTCAACAACCTTGGAGACTTGGGTTCTAAAGGTCTTCCGTGTCTTGAGCATCAGAACCCTCAGCTGACCCTCAGACCTGGTCTGGCTGCGACTGGAAATGCTTGCAGGCACAGCTCAGAGTTTCCAGCCACAGCTGTGGAGGACAGCGAGGACAAGAGAGGGTGTGGGGGAAGGACCAGGTATGGGGATTCAAGTCCGCCTGCCAAATATCCCATCAATTAGTGTTGCTCAAGCTGAAAGGCCACCCTGTTGGATGACTTCCTTTGTCATCTCTTTTTGGTAGAAAGAAAATGAATATTGATTGACTCTTTCTTGGCTCCCTGCTGGTGACTGTGATTGGGTTTTCCCCACTTAGTGAGTAAGTGACATTGGGCATTTGGAAATGATCGCCTCTTCTCAGAATTCAGCCCTTGAACTGGAAGTCCAGCAAGGGAGTACGCCGGGGTCCTTTCAGGCAAGGCGAGAAGCAATGAGGGCTGCTTGTCTGCGTCCTACTTTGCACCAGAGCTCTTTAGAACTGGCTGCATACATTATGTTTGCCAAGATACCAAAGAATGAATCCAGTAGACCTTCACTATATTTCATAGCCAATCTCATACCTAAAGGAGGTGGGGATTTCTGGGAAGAACCTCCCAAACTTTTGTGAAATGTTGCTAGTGGTAAATAAGAGAATATTCTCAGTCTTATGTAATTATGAAGTTACCCCTTAATGCACAGAGTCCTTCTAGCCTTTCTTCAGAGTATTGCATTGTTCTCCATAACATATATTTGTTTTAATATAAAGATAATACTTTGAGGCTGGGCATAGTGACCCATGCTTATAATCCCAGCACCAGGGAGGCTGAGGCAGGAGGATTACTGTGACTTCGAGACCGACCTCCACCATATAACCATCTCAAACAAACAACTATAAAACAACAAAAATAAAGCCCTTTTGTCATTCAGCAAACTGAGAGAGGAAAATGTGTCATGTTTATGGCATGGCTTTAGAGACTCCACAGACCATTGCCATAGCCATGTCATTTGTTCTTTAGTGAGGGCATCAGATACGTGCACTTTCTACTTCTCAATTTTGTGGAGCTCTTTTCTGTAGTGTGATCTCTTCCTCCTTGGGTCATATTCTCACCGGGGATGAAAAGGAGAGGTGTGTGTGTAGCCGTGTGTCCCAGACCCCTATATTTTTGGAGCTTGCTTGCTTGGGTTCCAGGGGCATTGAGTCCACTGCGTCGGGTGCTCCAGCTTCAGATGGGGCATCCCTCTTCCGTCCCACACAGACAGGATGTGTGCCCAAGTGGTGGGCTCTCGGTGGATTCTGATGATGTAGCTTCTTTTCTGCTAAGCCCTGCGTGCCATCTATCTGTACCAGTCAGCCAGTGGGTTGGGAACAGCAGAAAAGAGAGCATAGTATGGGTCTAATGAAAATACATTATGTTTCATTTATGGAATTGTTCCCTTTGTGCATCTAAATGGACATTTATTACAAGTTTCCATAGTTACAAGTATAAAAGGGTAAGAGGAGAAACAAATGAAAAGTAATTAAAAATGCAGACTTTGCTATCGAATATTACATTGGGATATGTGCTTCCCTGCTAGCTCCTGTCCATTTCCCCAGCTGCCCCACACGGTTAGGGTGGGAGGGAGATGTGGAAGAGAGAGAAAGAAAGAGACAGACAGAGGCACAAACACACGCAGAGAAAGAGACAGAGACAGACTGTCTTAGTTACACTCCTCTTGTTTCGTTTCTGCGAGAAATACCCGACACACAAGCTTAGGGAAGGAAAGGTTTATTTAGCTCACAGTTACTGGAGGTTTCATTGTATAACGCAGCCTGAATTATATAGCAAGACCTCTAGGTACTGTGCCATGTTCAGGATGATCCACTCCATACCTCTAAGAGAGGCAACTAGGCCTGTGGGGTGGAGGGAGGGAGGGGGAGGCACATGCTCTCAGTTTAATGGTTCAAGACGCTCTGGCCCCGCCTCTTAAGCCCCTCCCTGATCCTCTAGCCCCGCCCCTTGAGCCAGCACATAACAGCCACATGATTTCCATGAGGCTTTGGGAGCGCAACTAGATACAAACCATAACACAGACACTGACCTATGGGACTAGGTTAGAATCCAGAAAGCTAGCTTTGAGACCTCTATCTTTTCTGTCCACTGGTTAGTAAAATGCCTCACCAGTTTGTCCAAAATATGTTCTGGAACCATGGGGCAAGAAACTAGCAGGCACCCATCTTTCTTAGTATCCGTTGTCCAGGGTGAAGCAGGGACAACGGTGAGTGTGCCCCCTCGATATGGCAGCCTGAACTATGCTCGGGTGGCTCAGAGGGCCCCACAGATCCAGAGAGAACTCAGGCCCCTCCAGAACTGGAGAGCAGTCTGTCTGCTTGCAAAGCGTTGGTTCTCCGGTGCGCTTGCTTCACCGGGCTTTGGTCCCTGGGCCGTCGTAACTTCCACGCTCCCTGTCATCACAAGGCTCGCTGTACAGCTGGAGGTGCGTTGCCTGCACTCTGCTTCGGCACAGAAGGCATCACTGTTGCGCTGTGCTGGGGATCTGATGCAGGGAGCTATGGGTCCCTTTGGCTTGGCCTTTGGGGAGTCACCAGTACAGGAGGGATTCAAATTGGAAGCCGTCTGGTCACCTGGATACTAACCCTGCCCTGAGACTGCAACGCCCACTGCAGATGCTTGAAGAGGCCTTCACCCACCTCTCAGGCTCCCACGGGCCGGGAAGGCGCCCTGTGATTCAGAAGCCTTGGCTGCGATTCCCACAGAAGCGAGCTTGAACCTGGGCCCCACAGGATCACTGAAAGAGACCATGAACCAACCCAAGAGGCTGGGTGTACACACCTCAAAGAAAGGAGCAGAGAGAAAAGTGAAGGAATAAAAGCACAGTTCTCAGCTCTGCAGGCCTTTCGTCCATGCCTTCATTGCCTCCAGAGCCAGGCCTAACGATTGTGCCAACAGGATAGCTGCTGTGTCACTGTTGAGAATTTGTCAACTCACCGGTGTCTCCTCCCCAGAGAGCTGGTGTTCCTCCGTGCTTTGTACACACATCTATTTTGCTCCTATCACAATTAATTTTGTGATTAATCATTCCCTCATCTGTTTCTACCAAGCAATTTAGTGCCATGAGGGCAAAAACCTGTGTCTTCCTGGGTAGCTGATTACAATACAATACAGGCGAGTGAAAAGGAGGATGAGCAAGGATGAAAGCAGCAGACTGTGCTGATCCAGAGACCTCACAGCTCATCTTTGGCTTTGGCTTTGCGGGCATTTGGTACCCAGCTGTACTCTGTAGGGGAAATACTGCGAATCTAGCTAGCTAGTATATACAGAGGGAAACCCGTGATTCTTAAGTTTTTATCAGGCTCATTATGTTTTCTGATCATTTTTACATTCAAGACTCCATTTGATCCTTATTAACAATTCTCTGGAAAGGACCCAAGAAAGCTGAAGTTCAAGGGGCTTGTCAAAGGTGTGTCATCCAGGCATCTGGCACTGGTTCCATGTTTTAGAATTCTGAACTGTTGGGCTCATCTAGTTCTTCCGGAGAGGAGTCTAGAATCTCCTTTACTAAGTAGCACTAGAAGAGGCTCTGGGACGAATCCACGGGTGGATAGCACAGGATGGCATGGTGTAGGGATAGCACTTTGCTCATTCATTTTTCAGGAGCACCTTTTTCACAACTGTCTGGCCATCTTCTATGCTAAGTACTGAGAATATAGCAGAAGCCAAGAGCCAGTCGGACAGGTCCACACATAGGTTGCCCTTGCAGGACTGCAGCTCTAAGTTAGGTTTAACAACAGCATGGTGGGAGAGAGTGAGGCAAAGGTAGACTGGCCTGTTGGAATTTGCATTTCTAAAGCTGGAGGAATTATGTGATGCTATGGCCCAAAATGTGGTGATGGAGGATCTGGTTGACGCTCTCTAATGTGCATGGATGCTGTGGGAACTGTTGCAGTCAAGACATTTTCGTCCAGGGTTTTGAATAGATGGCGTAGAAGTGAATCACGCTGGTAGAACTGAGGACCCAGAGGTATCTTAGAGCCAGCTAATCTGTCATGAATGAGGAAATGAAAAGGAAGGGGGAGGGTAATGGTAACAAAGACGAGTCCAAGAGATAATGGATTGAGAAATGAAATGATTTACAGTTCAAAGAAAGAAGCCTTTTTGATGAGAGGGTGCCAAAGGAGGGCTGGAAGGAAGCCACTGGATGGAACCGGCGCTATGGGTTCATTGTTCTCCCCTGCCTCATGTAGGATGATGTCAGGAGCTGAAAGCCCTGGGAGGATGTTAGGTCCTCAAAACAAAGGCAAGGGAGCCTCACCGTGCCTTCCATTTTCCTCCTTCTCCTTTTTCTCCTCCTCATCTTCTTTCTTTTCCTCCTTCCCTTCCTCTTCCCCTTTTTTTCTCATACTCAAGAATGACCATGTGAGCACCTAGTGAAAGAAATCAGCCCCTTTACCTATAAGCTCAAAGAAAGAACTCTCACGAGGCACCAAGGCTGCCTAACATGATCTGGAAATTGCCAGCCTTGAGAACTGTGAGAAATAAGTGTTACGGTTTAAGGCTCCCGATGCATGGTGTTTTGTTTTGGCAGCTGTAGCTCACTGAGACAATTGGCCCCCAAGCACCTGAGCCCTTTCTGCTTTGTAGCATTTCCTCTGAAGTGTGAGGCTTCTGCAGATCCCATGCAGGGGTAAGAATAGCTGGGGGAGTTGCACTGTGATCCTTTAGAACTGTATGTCACCTATGTCCAGTCCTTTGGCCTGAAGCAGTCAGTGGCTCTGTTCAGTGCAGGAAGAAGGAGGAGAAGGAAGAAGAGGTGGAGGAGGAGGAGGAGGAGGAGGAGGAGGAGGAGGAGGGTATGAATATTTGGTGAACTGTGATGTTCTTTGCTGCCCTACTAACAGATTTCACAACCTAGTGTCATTCAATAAATACTTGAGTTCCTATTCTACCAGACATAGTGCTAGGTACTTAAGATACAGTAATAAATAAAAAGGGTTTATAGCTCCCACCCTATAGCTCTCAATCCATCTCTGATACCTTCTTCTTCTGGTTTCTCATCCTGACTTTCTTTGGCTATTTTCTCCTGGTTAGACCCCTGGCTCCTGTAAAGATCTCCCAGCTCTGGTTCTGGACTCCTTCTTAGGTACATCTCTGCTAAGCTATGTGACATTGTACAGACTGGGTCTAATTCTGGTTCTATGAACCATGTCTTGTCCAGCTTTTCAGCTGCAGAATCATAAGAAAGAGCAGCACAGGGAGTGTTAGGGTTCTTGGTGGGGGAGGGGACTTGGACACTCTCCAGGGAGACATGTTCAGGATATTGGCCATGGTAGAAGTGTCTCCCATCCTGCTTGAAAGCCTAGCTTGGGGTGATGAGTGGGGTCCAGTGAACTAGGAGTAGCTCCATTTCAGGCTAGCTGCCTCCAGAAGTGTAACACGATTCTGTAGGCCATAATTGAAAATCTATTAACTCTGGAAACCAGTATTGCACATAAACCTCTCTAGGGCTGGCCATCCTGCTGCAAGCACTCCCGTCCCTCCCGTTATTCCTATAAATCATAGGAGATAGGCTGGGAACCGATCGATGAGCAAAAATTATGCCACAGCATGAGGTCTCATCATAGGCAACTTGAACTATTACTTTTCTGTCCTGTGGTATGAGGAACCATGAGAATTAATAGTCTTCCTCTTGGCCAATGATAGGTTTATGACTCAGTGTTACCTGTACTCTATTTCTTCCTTAAAACCATCAATTAATTTGGGGTATTTGTAGCTATTCAGTCACTTCCTGAAATTAGCAGGCCCTATCCTTCTCTCTCCTCAGTAGAACTTTAGTGGTATTTTAAAATGATGATATGCTTTTCCATCTTTGGCTTCCTTCTAATGTCCAGTATAGAATCGGGTGCTGCCTTCTCAGATTCCTCCCTCCGATTTTCTCCCATGAATTCTCTTGGGTCCTTCTTTGCAGTGATCTGTGGTCAACTCCAGGCTTCCATCTCTTTTTTTGTACATGGATGAGCAAAGCAAGTCTAAGGCCATGGTGGTCCCACGGATGCCTTCCTGCTCTGACCAGCATCCCATTTTCCTTGCTTTAGAGAATTCCTTTCTGACCTCTGCCTCCACTGAAACCGAAATGGAACGGTGAAATCCCTTGAGAAAACAGCTCTGGTAAGGTCTCTCAGCAATCCCAGCGCCTGAGCAACGACATTATCTAGAAGACAGCTGGAAGGATGCTGGTTAGTGAGAGAACGCTGCTCCAGGACATGGAAATGAAGCAGGATCAATAGAAGCATGGTTCTCGGTGTCCCTGAGGCAATCGGGAGACTGTTGTTGACCATCTTCTATTTGCTGAAATAGAAGGTAACTGAAAGTTACTTTAAACATTTAACTCATTCGTGTGCAAAACTTATTTTCTGGAAAGAAAGCAATGCATTCAAGAATTCAAGATGTACAAGGAGCCCCCCCCCCCCCGCCCCCCGGTAATTCTCAAATAATCTTCAACAGGTTAACGGAGAGGAAAAATATCCTCTAGAATCATTCATTTGTTTCTACATTCAGCAGATAAAGTGAATTCCTGTTATATGTACAGAAGTGTTTAAGATGATTTAAGATACGCCAAGGTGAAAAAGACATACTTGTAGCCCTTAGATACTTATAACATTCTCTGAAGGGTGAGACTCTAGGGCATGTATCTCATAATTAAAACAAATCTGGGATAAATGTTTTATGCCTGGTAGAAAAGAGGTTTTTATAGGTAGAAGAGGCAAGAAGAAGAGGCCTCTGTAACTGGCCTGGTTTCCCCAGACTTCTGCGCCAACCAGAACTACATCTCCACCTCCTGCTACTACTAAAGTTAGGGTTTGAACCACCAGGCGCATTAAAGCAAACTCAAATGCCTGAGCATCTGGAAGTCTGGGCCAAGTAACACCTGCTGCCCTCTCCAAGGTTCCCACCTCCTGCACCATCCTGCTGGAGAGGAAAAGACTGCCTTTTAGCTGACTGGCCTGGGTGAAGACTCTGGGACTGAGCTCAGCCTTCCTCCCTGCCCTGCCCGCCTCTCTCCTTCTGCTCTCCCTCCCCCTTGCCCTCCCTCTCCCTCTCCTTCTCCCTCTCCTGTACCCCCATCTTTCCCTATGTTTTGACAGCACCATTTTTCCAGTGCCTGGAGCACAGAACTGAAGGAAAAAAGCCAATTTCTCTGCAGAGAGCAGAAAAAATGAACAGCTCAAAAGAGAAGAGGGGGGCCTGGCAGGATGGCTCAGTGGTCTAAAGCGCCTGCTTAGGAAAGCTTGGGCGGCTTCAGGGATCGCAGTTCGATCCCCGGCACCACATGCTGCGCCAGCCCTGCCTTGGGGTGAACTGAGCCGGCCATAAAAATGAGTGAATAAACAAAGGTTCTGAAACAAGAAAAAATAAATAAATAAATAAATAAATAAATAAATAAATAAATAAATAAATAAATAAAAGAGAAGAGGACTTGCACGATACGGAGAGAATCCTGGAGGAATTGGGGACCTACTGTGGCAGTTCCTTACCTCAAGTTGAATTCCGGTTCCTGGGTTTCATGAGAGCTTCTAATACTTCTATACTGAATCTTCCATTTTGTAGAAGTCACCTGAAGTGGGCTGAATGGTTGTCAGTTGTTCCACAAGGTGTGAAAGTGACCAAGATACCCTCGCCCTCACGGAGAATGTACAAAGTGCCATCTAGAAATCCATTCTCACGCCTCTCAAAGTCCCACATTGATAGTAAGTGAATTGTGTATCATCAATTATTTAAAAATTTAGAGAGGATTTAAAAATGACCCACCTTGCCCATAAGATAGAGGGGTGGGATATTGTCCCTTCACCTGAGGACCAAAGTGGGGCCACCTGATGTTATTCTCCAGTTGGGAGGACCCAGGAGCTGGTGCCTCATTCCTGTCCATGAAGCCTCAAGGGCCAGAGGGCTGGATAGGCTGGGTCCTTAGCTATGGAGCTCAGGAGAGCTGCCACTGCGGGGACCTTGGCCGTATTCTTATAGTTGAGAGGGTGAGCAAGTCGGGAGTGCTTTTGTGGTCCATAAAAGCACCGGTTGGGAGAGAACTGACCCAAACCCACTGCAGATCTCTCTGGGGAAATCACAGGGGAAGTTCGGTAGCCTGTGTGCAGCGGCTGCTGGAAAGCCAAGCCTGGAGAGCGTGGCCAGGGGGAAGGCAGCGCCGAGCCTGAGTCAGGAGAGGGCGGTGTGCTTTCTGGGGCCTCTGCCACACTGGCAAGTCTGGCGTGCCATGTAATTACTGTGCCTCTTCAGAGAAAGTCCCCTTTCCTTCCTGTTCTTCTCCTTCTCACGGTCACAGTTCCTAAAGGATCAGAGACAGGGGAGCATGGTGAGGGGGAGAGGGAGGGGGAGGGAGCCGGTACAACTCGCTTTCCTCTATGGTGGGGCCTGCCTGAACAACTGCACTGTGGAGCACGGACAAGGTCACCTTGGTGGCGGAGATAAGGCTGTACGTTCATGCCGCTCTCTTCAGTTTTCATCCTTGCGAGTCACACCTGCCAGGCCTCTGACGTCGGGTGACACGACGTAGCTGGCTATGGGAAAGGCGACCGAGATGCCAAGCATCTTGAGGGGTGTGCAGCCAGGCTCGGCAGGGCCCACGCGGCTGCTGCTCTCTCTCTTTCCCAGCTGCCCAGAGTGTGAAATCTGCCCAGGTAACAGAACTGTGAGACCGAGGGCCTGGATCCCTGAGTCTCTACCCTTGGCATAGCTGCTGGGAAGAACCACACAGTCGACCCTGAGTGAGGGAGAAACACAGCCTGTGTGTGGGCTGACCACTGAGCCCTTGGGGTTCTCTGGTAGCATAGCAGAAAATATAAGATCTTAATAAATATATATGTATAAAGAGACAATGTGTTGATTATTATATTGAAGTAGACACTTATAGTTACTGAATTGAGATTCTATATTGTGAGCCTGGCTGCACACCCCTCAAGATGCTCGTATTCTCTAAGACCAGAAAATTTACTTGCTCTCAAGAAAAAGACCGTGGCAGTACATGTGCACCCATGTTTATCAATTTGTCATAGCTAAATCTTGCAAACAACCCAAATGCCCTTCAACTGAGGAATGGCTAAAAAAGATGTAGGGTATTTTTATACAATGGAATAGTACTCAGCTATAAAGAAGATAAACTCAAGGCTTTTGTAGGTAAACATATGCAACTAGAGACCATAAGTAAAATAAACTGGACCCGCATATGTAAACACCATATTGTTTCCCTAGTGCAAGAATCTGAAAAGTAAATAAAATCTGGAAGGTACGATAGATACTATGAGAGCGAAAGAAACTGTTCAAGGGAAGGAAGAACTGGGATGAAAGGAGAAAAGGAAGAAGCAAAGGAAAAAGAAAAAAAATATATATATGGCATAGTTTAGATAATTGTACTGCTGATTTCCGCTGGTCTATTGAAAAGGGCAGCTAATGCTTACATTATTACTTTCTCTCTCCTTTTTAATTTTTTGTAACTCTTTTGGACCAATTTTGTACACTTGTTTCTGGTAATCTGAAGAGCTAATTTTAAGACATTAGCATGCAATATAACCACCACTGTTGAATTCCTGTTACTTTGTTCAGTGAAATTCTGCATCACATCTAATGTTATTTTTTTTACTATCTTTTACTTTCTTCAATTTTTTTCTGAGAGAGAGAGAGACAGAGAGAGAGAGAGAGAGAGAGAGAGAATCAAGCCTTTGAACATATTTAAAGGGACAGCGGCAAATGAAAACAAGTTTTCCATTTGAATCTCTCGTGGACCCTGTTTACTCAATATACCAGCTGCATTAGCAATGGGAGTTTGCTGTAAATTGAACATGACTGGCATACGTTAGGTGCTTACTGAAAGTCAATTTGTTTCTTGGGGAATGGGTTGAAAATATGAAAGCGTAGGTGAGAAATGTAGAGGGGGAAATGCAGGACCAGAGCGAGGAGTTGAACTGGCTTTGTCCTTCTGCCCAAGGCAAGACACCCCTTGGTGCCTTCTAGAAATGAGGGGTGGTGATGGACACTGAGTTTTGGAAAACGCTTTGCAGTTGAGAAAAGGAAGGCTTTCCTTGGCGGTTTAAAGTAGGAAGAGGCCTGCAGACATTGCTGGCTGGGTGATCTGAGATAAACGGCTTGGCCCTTTCAGGCTCAGTCTGAGGACATTTATCCCTCTTCGCAGGACCTCGGCAGCTCTAACAACCACTTGGGTTGGAAAAGCGCAGAGGGCAGGGGCTGGTCAGTCTGTGTAGTCTGGTTAGGCGTGGAGGATAAACCCACTTGGGAAGGCTGCATACCCTCCCGTCCAGGCCCGGCTAGGGTAGTCTTTGCCCTCCTTACAAACTGCTTCCTTGTGATGCCATCTGAAAAGTACATTTCCCTGTAGCTGCTGGGGCACCACTCTCAACTCTCCCCAGGCCTGGCCATAAAGCCAGCTCGAGCTCCAACCTGTATGTGAGAGTATAGCACAAATATTTATCCTCCCCATAAAGCACCATGACAAGCTTGCCCACTGTCGTTGGGCTCCCATGGTAGCCTGTCTACAGCAGGCAGCTCGGGGCCCTAGGCCTCAGCTGGAGGGACCATGTTCAAAATGGGCCCAGCTGGGGGAAACACATGCTGGAACAAGAAGGACAGCTTCCATCTATTTCAGCCTGTCGTGTGTGTGTATATTATTTACTGGCATTTTTCAAAGGTAAATCAATATCAGGCCAGCTAGGAGAGTTCTAGGGATATAAACCACAGGGCTGGGAGGGAGAAAGAAAGCCTCCATCATAGCATTAGCTCAGCATGGACCCCAGGGAGGCTCTGCCCCTGGCCAATGCTCCTGCTCACCAGGCTGGCTATAAAAGCAGAAATGTAGCCGGGCGTGGTGGCGCACGCTTGTAATCCCAGCACTCGGGAGGCTGAGGCAGGCGGATTGGTGCAAGTTCAAGACCAACTTGGGCTACAAAAGTGAGCTCAAGGTCAGCCTGAACTGCATAAAAAGACCCTGTCTCAAAAAGACAAAAAAAAAAAAAAAAAGCAGAAATGTCAGGCTGTCCTCCTGCCTGGATCATAGCCCCTGGTAACAGGGATTCTTACGAGAACATGGAACCTGCCAGGCTGGGGTGGGGAGGCCTGGTGGGTATGGGTGGCATGGGCTTCCTGGCACACGACACTTGGAGGACGCTGCTTAGGGGCATGTGTTTTGCTGCTCCCTGTTAGTACCTGCTACGGTGGCTTCTCCTCAACACAGGGAAGCAGGTTTTGCAGAACTTGACGTCAGCCTCCTGTGTATGAAGTCAGTTCTAGCCATGATGGGGAGCTAGGGACTCCAAGGAGTGGGCTGTTCTTGAAGCTGCCTGAAACCCGTTACGCAGACGTCATGCTCTCATCATGATAAATCCAAGCATTCTAAGAGAATGCTGGCACCTTACCTACTGTGAATGATTTGCCAGGCTGCGCTGGCTTCCACCTCTTCATCCAACAAACCTCTTGTCTGTACACACTAATGGTGCTGCGCAGGGATTCGCTGATGGGGCTTTGGGTTCAGGAAGTGGTGCCACTGCAAAGGCTTGCATGAGGGAGGCAGCCCCAAAGACACCCAGGGTCCAACCCCCCACTCCTGGTTTTCTAGAAGTGCAAGGGGCCTCTTAGAGAGTGGCACTTTGAGCTCCCGGCTTTTGCTTAATTCCACAGGTCCTGATTAATCTCATCCTATCGGGACTTGGGGATCAGATATGGAAGATACAGAACACTGGGGGGAAGGTGAAAGCAGAAAGAGGAGACTGTCCGAGAGGGTTCTGACTTTGCATTCTTACCCAATAGCTCCCAGCTACATTTCACCCTTCCTTCTGCTCCAGTAGTTGTATCACAAAGATCTGGTAATGCAAGGGACAGAGTTGCCTCCCATGTCTTTGTCCCTGAGCTCCTTGGCCACCAAGGCAGTGGAGGGCGGCTTCTAGCCACATATGTGCCTTCCGCTGCTGCCATTACTCAGTGACCCTTTTCCTCAAGGGAAAGAAGGTCAGGAACCTCTCCTATCCAATGTCCCCATCCCAGAGTAGATTTTACCAGAGTCGATTTGTTATTAATGATATTCTAAAACCAGCAAGTTTGTGGCCAGGGGAAATCAATTGGCCAGAAATGTGACAAAAAGGGAAATACTCCTCAGCGTACGAATGTATGAATTATTGATGTCTTCAGTTCGAGGCTCGAAGACTGCAGCGCTTAGCTGTAAACAACAAAGAGCACTCTCTTTCCCCAGCCCTGCCTCACTCTTCAGCGAGCAGCTCTAGGCAGTTTGGCCCTGTGAACTGCTGTGAGCCTGCGGCCCAGGAGGCAGCTGGACAAAGGGAAAGAGGACTCAGAAGGTTCAGAGGTGACCAGCCTCTTGGGTGCCCCTCTCTGGCCTGATGGGACTACAGTAGGTTTGGGGACCCTTGCCGAAGACGGCAAGGAGGTACCTCCTGATTTCCACTTTTTTTGGTTGTTACTTACATGGGGGAAAGCAGAAGAAATCCTTAGGTCCAGATAAATAAACAAAAAACAATTTCCTTTTTAATCTATCAACCCTTAGGCACTCGATTCAAGCTTTAAGTTTCAGAACTGACCCCCAGTGCCAGTGTTTCCTGAAGGCACACTTGAGATCTGTGCTCCAAACTGATTCTTTCCTTGGGCTCAAGAACAAGAAAGGTCCCCGGGGCCCCCTGCCCACCCCAGTTTCCCTCTTTCTCTTCTCAAGCCTGTTTTCCTCCAGCAATTGCCACCGTTCATCACTCTGGAGATAATCTTATTGGCCCACAAATGCTGACTCGCTCTAAGAGGATCTGGTAAATCCCGATTATAAATTGGGACCCCTGCTCCTAACCTGCTGCTGGTTCCCCCCCTCCTGCCTCATCCCCTGGATGCAGAGGCTCCAGCCAAGTGGGTGAGCAGTGAGTGAACACATTTCCTGTCCGTGGAATAGAATTTCACTTGGACTTTGTCCCTCGGCTGGGTGGGTCTGAGGCAGCCCATGTCAGGACCCTTGAAAGGAGAAGAGGGAACAGCTGTCTCTCTTGCAGAGGAAACCCTGCTTGCTGTCAACGCCCTTCCTCAGCTGTGCTGCCTCACTCCCCCCTGCCGGGACCTCGCTCTCAGGCTGTGCACGGCAGGGTCCTACTCACTTGAACACGCGCTAGGCTTTAACCTCATAAATAGCACGTGGATTTCGGAGCCGCTGCTCCAGCGAGTCCCCCAGGCAGGGTTTGGGCTCAGCGTTTGCTGCTTTGGCATCCATGTCGCTGCTTCATTTTCTACGAAGACGGATCATAGAAAGACGGTCAGAAAGAGATCCGGGAGAGAAACCTGTGGGCTCCCGGAGACCACCCTGTAGAGAAAGGGCTGAGGAGGAGCTGGGAGCCCACTTGCTGTAGTTTTCTCAGGTAAACTGAGGGTCTTTGTGGGCGGACTGTGCAAGCAAAAAGATGAGGCCAGAGATTCCACGATCATGTTAATGGATGGGGCTGGGGCCGGTGGAAGCATTAGAGTCCACTGGTCTCCGCTCGGTCTGGCCTCTACTCAGCTCTGCCTCCGCCCAGTCTGGCTATTTCTCTGGGCTTTCTGGGAATGCCTGGTCTCTTGTTTTTTGCTGCCTCTAGTTTCTTTTTAATGAAAGAAGGAACAAAGAAATCCGTAAGTGCCAGCATCCACTGGACTTAGGCCCTCGTAGCCCCGCTCAGGGCTAACTTGAGCTCTTTTCAGCTCTGGCTTAACTTCCCCATGTGTTTCAAATAAATGAAGAGACATTAAGATTTTAGCAAAGGACGCGTTTAGGTGATGAGCTAGGTGTGCTCCAGCAATGATCTAAGGCAGCGAGGAATCCTGCTGGGAGAGCTGCCTGCTGGCCCCGAGCTGCCTCCTCCCCCCCCCCCCATGGCTGGGCTACCCATGGCAGCCATGCGCATGCGTCGCCGCCTAGCCTGGTGATTGCCTATTAGAGAAGCCGTCGTATGGTTAGGTCTTCGAGGCCCCGAGGGATGCAAGCACCGCTGGAAGCAGTACTGCAGTTTGTCTGTGGACGGCCAAAGGGACAGCTTTCCTGACACCGCACATCGCAGCTCTTACTGCAGCAGCAATAGTGACAAGCACAGCGGCTCCCACACAGTTTCACCTCCAGTTCCACTTGCCTAGCCTAACACGTTCCCTTAGTTGCTTGGTAGAAGGTGCCCAGGTCGGGGGGGGGGGGGGGCTGGCACAAGCACACATCAAGTCTTCAGTCTGGAGAGCCTCTTGTAGTGGCCTCCGTCTGGCAGATTGGTCAGGTAATTTCACTGTCCATGGAGGCAAAGAGGAAGGCCGAGCTCCAGGAGGCGACCATGTGACTGCCAGTCTCCTTGGGTTCCGTGCTGGCTGTGCTGCCTGCTCACATAATGTGACTTTGGACAAGATTCTGGGCATCTCTGAAATTGAATTTTCTCACTGTAAAACAGGAATAATAAACCCTTCCTCATGCACTTGTGAAGATTAAAGGTAATGTGTCCAGTACCTAATGGATTTTCAATAAATGTTAATTTACCTCACCGGCCCTCCCAACCTAATGTGGTGACTATAAGTGGGGTAAGGGTGTTGAATCAATATTCACCCAACCAATCAGGAGCTTTTTACAAACACGATGTCTTTAAACAACCATTAGAAGTTAACTCAGCCAGCCATCTTCCAGGGCTTGATTGCCCACGACTCTTTCTTCTAGGTGGTTTTGAGCCCCAGCTCAGCTACCTCTAGGGACTGAGATCTCACTAGCTCCCAAGATAGCCTATTATTTTTAGATAGTGCTGTTTGTGTGAAAGCTCTCTTGATTGAACTGAAACCCACTTACCTGTAACTATCATTTGTCTGTGTCAATTCCACCTTCAGGACCACTTGGACTTAGTATACTTTAAGTTTTATTTTTATCTATTTTATTTTTAAATCGACTGATGCAAGTTGTATCCATTTATGGCATATAACATGATATGTGTGCCTGTGTACGTAACTGGAGATTGAACGCTCCTGTCCTGAGGCTCTTACACTGAGCTGAGTCTTCAGCCCTTTGATTTTTTAAAAATTGGATCAGGTTAAAGTTACAAAATTACCCAGGTTGGGCTTGAACTCAAAAGCTTCCTATCCCAGGCTTCTGAAGTGCTGGGATTTTAGGGGCCTATGCCACAACTGTCTATAACATAATTACATGTTAGGATATAGCGGAATGGCTAAGCAAAGTGACTAGCACGTATATTACTTCATATTTGTCAGTTAGTCTGTTTTCCATTACTGTAACAAAATACCCAATGCGGCCTACTTTATAAAGAAAATTCCTTTACTTAGCTCAGTTTTGGAGGTGATAAGCACAAGATCAGAGGGCCCTGCTGGTTCAGCCTCTTTTAGAGGCACGAGGGATAAGTGGCCTTGGCATGCACTAGAGGGAAAGAACACATTGCCAGGAAGGGAACCAGGGAGGAGAGCAGAAGCGGAGCTTGCACTTGGAACAATCCACTCTAGGAGAACTCACTCAGGGTTTTACGACAGTTACCCTTGGATTCCTTGGCAGGGCAGTGCTCTTTGCTTTCTTAAGGATCTCCCTCAGTGCCACTTCTTAAAAGTCCGCACCTACAGGGAGGCTCAAAGTGCCAACTCATGAGTCTTTGGGGGACACACTGAAGCCAGACCCAAAACATAGCATAAAGAAAAAAACACCTTACCGTATTTGTGTCAGTCAGTGCTTACTAAAGAAACAATGGAATGCAAGATATACAAGTGCCTAAGAATTTATAAGATTGGCTTGCAGTGGCTACCCAGAGTTAGATGTGGCAGTGTGCAGAAGGTCTGGGAGAATGCTGGGCATCCCCCAAAGGGTGCAGAAGCCCACTGTAGTGTGTTGCGTGAGTTGGATTGGGAGGCTAAAGGGTTTACAGAAAAGCCCAGAGGGTCTTCGCTGGACCCCAGGAGATCATGACATCCAAGGTAAAGGTGAAGCCTTGCACTCCTCCAAAGAACCAGAAGTAAGACTCCCTTCTGAGTTTCCCTTCTCGGCCATTCTGCAGACACTCTGCCCTAGGGTGGGTCCTCCACACCCAGAACTATGCTCATCAAAATTAGTTGGATGGGCTGAGGAGAGAGCTCCACGGTCTAAGCGCCTGCCTGGCAAGCACGAGGACCCAAGTTCAATCCCAGGTCCTGCATTCTCTGTGGTGGCCCCAAAACCAAGGGTAGTGGCACACGCCTATAACCCCAGTGCTGGGGAGGCTCAGACAGGAGAAGCCCTGTCAGTCTGAACTGCACGGAGAGACCCTGTGTCAAGTAATAATAAATTAGTTGTATATTTCTTACTGAACTTGACACAATCGTGTAACTATCACAATAGTCTACTCTCAGCAAGTTTCAAGCGTATGGTATTTTGCTAATAGTCAAGGTCACTGTGCTGTGTGATAGAGCTCTTGGATTTACTCTTCCTAGCTGGGATTTTGTCTCTTGTGACCCACATTTCTCAGGTCCTGCCTCTCCCAGCAGGCTAGCTCCCTGCATCCCTGCCAAGGCTACCAGGAAGCTCCTTCTCAGCATGCTTTAATTGAAAAGGGATTCTCGCTCCATCCTGTGTCCCTGTAAAGAACGGGGGAAGCTGGCGGAGTCTGGGCTAAGATGCGGTATCCATAACGGAAGCCCCTGCCTCTGGCAGGAGCTGGTGATGCTGCCAAGTGCCCTGGAGGCACCTGCCAGCTCTGAGGGGGGATACTTGAGACCGCCAGGGGACTGGTGCAGCCCCAAGGTGGGCGTGGCTGTCCTGTGGGCTGTCTAGATCTCCTGCCACTCCGTGGTCCTGGGGGGTGCGATGTCTCCCTGTCCACTGTTCCACTGACTGCCACCCCGAGGCCTGCCCGTCACTCTCCCGGAAACAGTTGGTCTGTTGGCCTGACACTACCCAGAAGCTATGGCTGCTGCAATGTCCTTGGCAGACGCTTTCATAACTCAGAAATGTCAGTCCTTTCCTACAGGGGTTTCCTCCACCCCACCCCGTTTCTATTCCGGGGATTTGTATCTTCGGGGTTCTTTTCTTTGAGTAAAGGTCACTTTCATATCCTAGGTCTGAGCCTCCAGGTCTTCACTCAGCAGCCTGCTAAGAAGATTCTTCTTAAGGTCTTCTCCCTGTATGAGGAAAAAAAAATCTAAGGTATCAAAACTCTTGCCACAAATATATCTCCGCAGGCCACCAGACACAGGTGTGGAGCACTCTCAGGCCCAGTTAGTTTGTTGTTAAGAACCATTTTTCTCTGGAAAGACCCTGTCAAAATGCAAATGCTACCAGAAGGGGTGACACATTAGCTTATTACCATCCATTATCACTTGAGTGCAGTTTATCAGCTTCCCAGCTGAGAACAGGGCCCTGGGGAGGGAGCCGGGAAGGCAGAGCAGGCTGGGCCTGGTGCCGGGCAGGAAGGAGGAGGAGGCAGGTAGGGAGGAGCGCTGGGCTGCCTCAGCGCTACCACAGGGAGGCTCCAGGGGCGGGGACATGGGACCAGGCAGGGAACCTCTGTGTGGAGCTGCTCCTGAGCCCTGGTGCACATGACACTGGCTTTCAGAGAAGGACGACTTGGGGTACGGCCAGCCCCATCTGTATTACATTTGGCACTCGCTTTCTTTTAACATGGATTATTTGGCAATCTTTCTATTTAGTTTTGCCATACGTTATTTCCTTCCTAACCATTTGTTACTTACACTGATATTAATATGAATTTATATTCAGTCCCTGAAGACATTCTGATTGATGGGCAGGAAGGCCATGTGTGCGCTAAGTGGTAGGGAAAGCCAGACGGATTAAATCCAGGCTGCAGGTGATCCTCAATAGGGGAGACCCCCTAAACCCCCCCACACACATACAGGAAAGCGACTAGAGCCTTAGGACACAGTTTCCTGTTAGTCTCCAGCAGGGGCTGCAGTACACATGTCTCACTTCTTGTTTCTAACTGCTATTACCAAATAGAAGTGTTGAGTTTATTACTGTCGAAAAGAGAGAGAGAGAGGGAGAGACAGAGAGAGAGAGAGAGAGAGAGAGAGAGAGAGAGAGAGAGAGAAGTGATTATGCCTTCTAACTGTCATTTCCTTCTAAGAAAAGCAGACCCTGTCCACTGATGGCCGGCTGTGTGGTCAGTGCCGGGCAGGAGGCAGAAAGGGGGTCAGGAGCTGGTTGAGGAGCAGGGGGGAAGAGACGGGCGCCGCATGGGAGGCGAGGGAGGAGACCTGCAGTCCCAGGAAGCTCGGAGCTGCGTCTGGAGCCAGGACAGCGGAGGCCTCAGCAGAGAGATAGGATGCTTCTGGTGGCCTGCAGAGAAATATTTGTGGCAAGAGAGTTTTGACTAACAGGAAACTGTGTTTTAGAGGGCTGCTGCTCAGTAGCACCCTGTTTTGTTCCTACCAAACTTTTAATAAAATCTGACACACACGCAGAAGCCCGGCAGCAGCATGAACGGACTGTGTGTCTGCGGGTTCTACGCAGGGGCTGTTCCACATGGGGGTGCTTGTGCCACAGACAGGGACAGGACCCGGGTGGTAAGGTGGAGCAGACTGAGCCCCTTCTGAGGAACACGGCCCTGAACTCGATGTGACCGGGGTCGGCCACTTGAGAACTTCATGGTGATTTCAGATTCTCACAGAATGAGAAATGGGTGAATTTTTACCCTTCTCAGAGGTGACGGCGAGGCACCAAGGGAGTCAGGACAGGTCCATGGCTTAGTACTTGTGTTTACGTTCCAAAAAAAAAAAAAAGCACAGGCCTCAGAGCAGGACAGAGAGAGCCTAGGACAAACTGAAAGGGTTGGGAACCAAGTACAAGCGGCAGAAGCAGTGCACTCCCAGCCTCAGGGAACTCAGACTCATCTGAGGTGGCTGAAGACAGAAAGAGCAGGGGGTGGAGCAAGGTGGTGTCTGGCTTTGCAGAAAGAGGGAGTCGGATGGTGGGGAGGCGGAGGCGTCTTCACCAGGTCCCTGGGGAGTGGAGCAGATAGCACGAAGCTGAGAAAGACAAGAGCCTGGAGAGGCTCTGTGACTGGGAAGAAGGGACACAGCAGTGACCAATGCTGTCCAGCGAGGAGAGAGCGGTGTGGGTGAATGGCAGTGCAGCTAGCCATGTCACTAAGGACAGAGCATAGCCCATGCAGGGCATCGAGTCAGTACCAGGTAGCCCCTCACTAACGGAAGGAACATTCCTTCCTCCCTTCCTGAACCTGGGACCTTGCACCTGCTAGGCAGCCATTTATACTGCTGAGCTATCTCCCCGGCTCTCCTTAATTTAAATTAAAAAAAATGATAATAAACTGAAAATTGGAATTAACTGAGATTAATTTCCTGCTGTTGAATGGGAATTTGAAATTGAAAATGATTGGATTATAGAAAACATGGCCACAGATTTTGTATAACCGAGTCTTTGAAATGAAGTTCTTATCATGACATTTTTTTTTCTTGGAGTTTTTTGGGTCTTGGCCCAGATCTGGGACAATAGTGGAGGTCCAGGAAGCATCTTGGTGGTTTTGTAGGTGGCCCTCCAGAGCCGCTGCTTCTGGTATCAAGAGTGAAGGCCAGGATGCACTCCCTGGAGCTTCCTTCCTCCGCCCCTCTCAGGAGATTTGCGCCCTGTCGACCTGGCCTTACGCTGTATCAGCAGAGAAGGAACCCACACATGCCAGCCACTGGGGCTCCTGTATCCACACAGCCAGCGCCTGGCCACCCCCAGCAGGCTCCCAGAGGAGCGACTCATCCAATGTGGAGAAATGTCCAAAGAAAAACAATGACTCTGCAGCCAGAGCCGCCCAAGTGTCAGGAGAGTGAGAAAGTGTCCATGAATGAGTCAGAAACGGCTCTGCAGCAGACAGCCCCAGGTTGCAGCGTGCAGCATGGGTCACCCTACTTGGCAGGCACTCACACCCACCCACCCACCTACCCACCCGTCCACGATGGCTAAGGGGGCACTGGGAGATGGAGCTTGCTCAAGTGCCCCACTGTCATTGAAATTCACCACATGGGTCATTGCTTTTGGCAGGCAGCCAGTCCTCCTCTTGCTCCTCTTGAGTCTGTAGAAAGGCTTTTCTCTGTACTCTGAGGAGGCGGTAGCCTCCCTCCTTTTACTACCTGCTTCTTGCCCTGCTGAATTCTTCTCTTGTGCCTTTTGCCTTTGGTGAGTGGGTGCATTTCACCCAGCAAGAAGGAACCAGTTTACAGCCTTGCATTTGTCCCCTTGGTTCCTTTTGTCTTCCTTTGTCTAGCTTAGAATGCTCTGCCTCAGGCTGCCCTGCACCCAACCGCAGGATCCCCCGCACTAAGTAGGTGCTTCCTCAGCTGACTTTAGGACTGGGAGAACAGTGTTTCACTGCTCTGCTTTCCCAACTGAAACATTCACCTCCAGCTCCCACATGGGGAACTGTGGACGGCCCAAGCTCTGAGCCAGCCTAAAAGGACAGCAACACCCCCGAGAGGTTTCAGCTCCTCGAGAGATCAATCATTAATCACTTTCTGGATGCCTGTTGCAGGGTTTGTGATGGAAATGACTCTGTTGTCATGGTAACCCTGGCTGTCCTGGCCAGGGGCTGCTCCCTGCCTGCTCCGCCTTTCTGAGTTTCAGGTTTATTTGCAAGCTGTGAAGTCCTGCCTGGTAGGCTTTAGGAATGGCTTCCATCATCTCAGGCCACAGGGAAAGGCTGGAGGGATGTAGACTCCAACTAATCCTTACTTAAACCTGGCCCACTCATCTGAGGAACAAGAGAGATTTCACTGCGCTGCTGTCCAACCTCCTGCCTGGTATCGGGTGAGGTGCAGATGGGCAGAATCCTATACTTGCGCTTTGGAAGGGAGAAGCCTACGCCTGTGTTCAGGCCCTGACAGTTATCTGTCCTGCATCTTGGACCAAGTTACTACAACATTAATCTTCAAACTCTACCCCTCTAAGCAAGGAATTGCGACCCAGTACACAGTGCAAGTGTTAGAACTAAGACAGTTCTGTAACAAGGAGCAGTAACTTTTCCCCTAAAGGGCCAGACAGTAATTATTTTAGGCCACACAGGCCAGGTGCTCTTTGTTGCAGCTGCGCAGTTCTGCCTCTGTAGCCTTTACCAACAGTAACTGTAGAGAATGTAGCCGAGTTCCAGCAACACGTCATGGATTACCAGCCTCCAGGGCCCCTTGTCGGGCAGGCTGTGGTGGCCACACATTCTGAGCATTCTGTACCTGCAGGACTCATGTGCTCATTGGCCACCACCGTGGAGAGGGGGTCCCAGCAAGACCAGGAGCCTCGTGAGACAGCTGAGGGCCGGTGACAGGTGCAGTGATGGCTGATAGGATCTGCAGGCTGGTCACTCACATCCCAAGGAAGGTGGAAATGTGGCCCTGGGCCAGTGACCCTCTGCACTGAGCTCTGATCTATTAGCTCTCTTAACCCAAGGCTTTCCTCCAAGAAGTTTGCTGGGATAAAGGAGATGAAGATACTTTATCCATCCAGCCCACAAACTTATCCCCTCTCCAGACAGAGGGGTCTGATGAGGTTTCCCATGAGTGAAGGAGGTTTAGAACCTGCTTTAATTCAGTGTTCTGTGGTCCCAGACAACCAGTGGGCAGAGACTGCCGGAAGGGGTCTCAACCCCATAGTGGGGCAAGCAGATCTTAGCAACCAGTCCATCCCCCTTCCAAAGACAAGAAGCCACAACCTTGGCACCAGAAGGCTGTGGGTGAAGGACATTTATGTGTCCTTTCAGAGCAGTAGCTCTCAGCATGTTGCCTGGAGCAGTGACTCATGTCAGAACTCAGGCCAATGGTCTGTTTGGGGGCCAAGGCCAACTGGTATCAGGTTTGAGCCAAGCCACTGGTGTCAAGGGAATTCTGTGGGAGAAAGGGCGTGGAGCTGATCTAGAAAAATGTGGGCCTTTTCAAATCCATGGCCACAAAGGACCAGAAGGCATTTTTCCCTCCTAGGCCTTAGATTACCTCTCTGCAAAGCAGGGTTGTCTCTCCTGCACTTGGAATCCTCCATGAGTAGGTGGCTGGGGGAAGAGGGCTGAGGGATGCTATCTGTGGGAACAGGCGGCACGCTACTCCTAAGGAGTTCTATTTATGCGGTTAATTCTGATGGCATCGTGTTTTCTACCCACAAGCTGGGACTTTTGAACAGCTGTTCTTTGGCTCTCACCCCTGTGGTGTCACCATGACGGGGGAGTTCTAGTTCTCACTGGCAGCTTCTTGTCACGGGAGAATTTATTCAGTCCCTCAATACCAACACCGTCCACGCAGATGGGAGTTCACAGCCTAAAGGGCAGTTTCAGAGACCCTTCTGATATTCTGTCTGTCACAGCCCTCTGTAATCGGCTCGGCAGCCTGAGCTGGTCCCAAGTTAAGAGATGAGGAAACCGCTTTAGAGGTCGGAGGGTTTAACGCTGTGCTAGGTTCCCACCACCACTAGGTGGCAGAGTGGGAAGCAAAGGTTGTGCATGTCCCCCCACCTGGGGCTACCGGGGATCCTTCCCAGCCTGCATCTCGCTGAAGTGGCTCAGGAGACAGGTTGCCCTTAAAATAAGCTATTCTGGGCAGGTGAGATGGCTCAGCTGTCTAAAGCTCTTGCTTAGGCAACCACAGGGGCTGTGGTTCGATCCCTGGTACCATATGCTGTGCCAGCCCCACTCCCAGGGTAGGCTGAGCAAGCCACACACACACACACACACACACACACCATGAGAGGAAAAAATGGAGAGAGAGAGAGAGAGAGGGAGAGAGAGAGTCTTCGTGGTAGAAAGCTGCCCTCTAGCCTCATTGTGGAACCTCCCATTTTCACCACTAAGACTAAGACACATTCTACTTCCAAATGTGACTCTGCCCCCCAGGCCAACTGCAAACTCAAGCCAGACAGGTTGCCTGGAGTGTGTGAGCTATTTTTACCACTGTCACTTGGGTTCTCCCAACTCATTGTTGGGAGCTAAGGAAGACAGTTGAGAAGCCTGAGGACTTTTATCTGGCTATGACTGTGCACCCAGCTGTCTCTGCAGGTGCCTCGGGTGTCTCCCCACCACAGGGCCCCCTGTTCAAGGTTTATTTCCTCTTGGGTGCCTTGGCCCAGTCACAGCCTCTGAAGGAACGTGGCAAGAAGAGGTCAGCAGTGCCCTGGGCCCTCAGTACCCTGGAATCTTCAGCGATCCAAGGCCTGCATAGAACCTGTGTTTGGTTATGCAGGAAGAGTGTGTAGACCTACCTTCACGGTCTCCACCAGGACCTGTTCTCTGAGGTTCTGCACCCAGACCTCCTCTGGCCTTGCACCTTGCTTGGTCCCTTGCAACTGATACCAGTGACAAAGAGCCACTGAGGTGAACGATGAAAGTGAAAGCTAAAGGTAGCTCCAAAAAGAAGATGGTGCTGCACTGCCTGGCAGAAGACAGGCAGCTCGGAGTAGATCCTGGCCAACAGCCAACCTTCCCACTCCCCCAGCCTTGCCTTCCCTTTCTCTCTCTCCATTTCTCCTTGCATCTTTTCCCTCCTTCCCATTTCTCTTGCACATGTATCTTTCCTTGCTAAACAAACAGCCTGTACCATGCACCCCAAAAGAGATCACCATCCAGAACCAGTGAGGTTCATGTTAGTTTTCCCTCTGGGTCCCCTGAGCAGAGAATTCTAAAACACTAAATAATTTTGTTGGGGTGGAAGTTTTTGTGTACACTTTGAAAGAAAGGAAGAAAAAAATCAAACACTGGAGAGCTTCCAAGTCTCCGATGAGTTTTTATCGCAAGCATGTTTGACGGAAGGTACATCCAAGGTTACGGAACTGACAGTGACCCAGAGAGGCACACCGGCCTCCCCACGCCAGGTGCGGGGTTGAGAAGCCAGCCAGGTACTCTTCCGAGCTGTGTGATCTGCTGAACTGGCTCCAACTTGAACTTTCCTTTGGCGTCTTTATTTGGGGTTAGCATCTGAAAAGATGCTCTGAAGCGTCCTACACACATAGCACACGACTTGTCATGGTGTTTACCACCTAGACAAGGGAGATGCAGCCACATCACAAGCAGCTGTATTGCATAGAGTAAGGCAGTACTAGCTAAAGGTTAAACTCTGGTTTATAAGCACTCCCCTCAGCCAGTGTGGAATCACAAACTTGTACTTACAGGCACAGGGCAAGGCTAAGCTGGCACTGTCACCCTTGCCAGTGGCCCTGTATACATTGTGCAATTCCCACTGGGCAACCTGCTGTGTTGTGCCACATACTAGTGATTTCAGTCTCCGTTTCTATTGGCATCGTGAATTTGAAGACTCCATCTCACAAAAGTTCAAGCACGGTGCTTATCACCCAGTTTTAAGGATTGTCTCCAAGGCTCACTGAATGTAGGATGCTGCCTAGGGGCTGGCATTAGAGAATGATTGGCCAGCTACCTTTCCACATGAGCATTGACAGCATGGCTAACCTCTACTGCGCCGTCTTCTGACCTGCCCAGGGAACAGAACTACTCCAGAGGACAGACTATGACAACAGAGCGAGCCTGGCTGATGCAATCCCATGTGGAAGGAAACGAATCCTGAGCTTCGCTCCGATTATCTTTAGGGTCAGGAAGTCTAGTTCGGAGTGGGCCTCAAGGGCTCCTCGCAGCTGTACTTTTGGGAAAGTGGCTGTGTGCATTCTAATTCTCTCTAACACGTCATTCACCAGACACCCTTCCCACGGAGACCAGACCCATGGTGAAGGTTGCAAGAAGAGAAAGGTTTCTCTTTGAGGGTCCTGTCCTTTGTTCAGTGAAAAATGACCTATTAGAGGCTGACAGATCAATAAAGGCAATTTAAGCCTCTTTCTTGGAGTCTGTGTGACTTACAGGAAGGGCGCAGTGTAGCGCCTGGGCGGTGCCACAGGCCCCCTGCGCCTTCCCCTCTCTGCAATTATTGCAAATTTGCCTAATGCACTAAAAGCCAATGAATCTTGTCCACTGGTGATGGAATGGGGAAAGCAAAAGGGAAGATGTCGGAGGCCGGCAGATGCCCTACTAACCTTGGCTTTAATTGGGCTTTAGCGAACAGCAAACAAAACGATCCTTCATTTGTGACAAACAACCATGGCGACTGAAAGGTCAATAGTTGGTTGTTGCAAATGAGCAATATCTTAGGTTTTGAAAAAAAAAAAAAAAAAAAAACAACCCAGTATTACTTATGAAAAGGCTGGGGCTCTACTCAGTCATTGGTGGAAATGGATTCTCCCCCCCGCCCCAACCAAATTCCGAGCTCATACTTCGTAGGCAGTCGAGGGCTTGCTTGCAATGAGGTGGAGATCCTATGATGTGTAGGTTATTCGTGTTCATCTCAGAGTGCAAGGCACGGTAATCCTCTCTTTCAGGCTATCGTGGAAGATCCGTGGTCTTCAAATCCAACCAGAAGTTATACAAAGTGGCTGGCCTCTAAGCCACAAACTCTGGAAGATAACGAAAACCTTAGGAACTGTTCTAGATTCAGGGAGACAGAGACGTCAGCAGTACTGACGGCAACCTGTGGTTCAGGGCTTGCTTTTCCCATGCAGAGCATTGTTAGAATAATGGAAGGATTAAAATCGAAACTGTAAGTTCATAGCATTATTGCAATGTTAATTTTCTTATTTTGACTACTGTGTTATGTTAATGTGAGATACTTCCTTATTTTTAATTTTGATTATTATATGAAGGTAATATAAGAGACTTCCTTTTTAGAGGAAATACAAATTGGAATATTGAAAGATAATATACTACATTCAACCTACACTCACATGATTCAGGGAAAAGGTTTCCTTTTCTCTTTTTCTCTGGTCTCCATCTTCCTGCTTCCCTGTATACCTGTCTTCCTATCTATTATTTATCTCTTTTTCATCTATGGATCTGGTTATCAAAAGCAAATGCAGGAATATCACCAGTGCAGGATCTGGATGGAAGGGATGATGGGAATTTTTTTTTAAAATGGCTGTCTCAGGCTGCCCTGGAGGCAGAGGGCTGACACAGCATGTGGTGCTGGGGATCGAATCACAGTTCCTAAGCAGCCAGGTGCTTTAGACCGCTAAGCCATCTCATTGGCCTGAAGATGAGAATTCTTTATACCATCCTTGTATCTTTTCTGTAAGTCCAAAGTCACGTCTAAGTAAAATGCTGACAAAATCCACCCAGGAGATTGTCAACCATGACAAGTGGAGTAGCACGTTTCAATTTTCATTTTCTTCCCTTCTTTCCAGACAAGCCTTACTACCTGAATTGTGGCTGGGCTAGGGTCTAAATACATAGGGAGGGGCCCGGCAGGATGGCTCAGTGGTCTAAAGTGCCTGCTTAGGAAAGCTTAGGTGGCTGCTGGGACCGCGGTTCAATCCCCAGCACCACATGCTGCGCCAGCCCTGCCCTCAGGGAAGGCTGAGCCAGCCATAAAAATAAATAAACAAAAGTTCTGAAACAAGAAAACATAAAATAATAAATAAATAAATAAATAAATAGATAAATAAATAAATAAATAAATAAATACACAGGGACTTGTAGGTAGCCATGGCATTTCTCTACATAATACATTTGCTTGCATGATGAGATATAAAAAGACTAGCCCCTTTCTAACTGCACGCTGTGTGACTTTCTGATCCTACAAAGTAGAAAAAAAATCATGTAATAGTGAGCGCTAAGCAACTGGAAACAGCTCTCCTGCCATTCCCTAGGCCACATAGTGCAGGAGAAGCCCCTGCTCTTACCTGCCACTCTGTGGTGGGCTTTACTTGCCCTCAGAGCCCCAAGGCAGTGATGCTGTAAGACTAGGCTCAGGCATCTACCCAGAGATTTCTCTTAGGACAGCTCCTGTCTGCCATGCTAGCCTTACCGACTTTGCTAGTGTTCTCCTGGACTGAGAGTATGTGCTGATGCATAGGGAAGCTGCCAAGGAGTCCAACTGGGTGCTGTGGCCCACACTTGTAATCCCAGCACTCAGGAGGCTGGCAGAGAAAGATCACGAGACCGAGGCCACCTTAGGCTACGTAGCCAAGCCATACCTGAAAAACCAAAACACAGAGGGCTAGCCAGATAGCTCAGTAGACTAAAGCACCTGCTTAAGCAAAGTGTAGGGACTGGGGTTGGATCCCTGGCACCACATGCTGTGCCAGCCCTGCCTCTGGGGCATGCCAAGACAGCTACTGAGACTGGGCATGGCGGCACATGCCTGTAACCCCAGCCCTTGGGAAGCTGAAAGCAGGAGGATCGCTATGAGTCCAATCTGTGTAATGAGACCCTATAGACTCTGTATTAAATACATTTAAAAAAGAAAAGAAGTACACCCTGAAGCATGTGTCCCTCTGTGGCCTCTTCTCCTTTCCCAGCCCAGAGCACATTCTTTGTTCCTGCTTCTGCGAAGGAGAATCAGCCCTTAGATGGTGGCTTGGGACTTGGCTTCCCGAAAGCTTCTCACTAGAGGTATCCTAAGCCATGGCTCTGCATGTATAGGCTTTATGGGAAATGGCTTGATCTTTAACTCAAAACTGATAACAACTATAAGATTTCTTTAACAGTTTAAATTATAGGCCATATTTTTAGATTTTTTCCCAAATCATAATTTTGGAGGTTGGTGCTTGAAAAATCTGTGTGTACATCTTTATGTAACATGGGAATACAGTAAGTACCTTTTGCTTATTTATTGATTCGTGCTGGGACTGCAGGCGCATGCTACTGTAGCCAGTCTCAATCACCATCTCAGCATGCCTGGGAGGCTGGGCTGGCCCCGGACACCAGGGATGGAACCCGGTCCCTGCATCTATCTAAGCAGGCGCTTTAATCCACTGAGCTATCTGGCCGGCCCTCAGCGTGTATTTCTTGACAGTAGCGTTAGGACGTACCTAAGGCTACTATTGATGTTAGCCTGCCCAGTACCCTCCTTCTCTTCTTCCTGAGCAGGACACTCTTGATTTTGTTTAAGATTTAAGGTTCTTTGTTTAGAATACTTCCCACATCAGAGTGTTATAAAACTAGGAATTCTTGTAGTATCCAGTTTGGGTAGGTAGGATCTAAAGAGTAATTTCAAGAAAAGTTGTTTTCCTAATTTAAAAAGAAAGGGAGACAGAGAGAAAGAGAAAGAGAGAGAGAGAGGCAACTAGCACAAGCATTTTCCTCTTTGACCTTTCCCAGTCTTTGCGTGTGTGTGTGTGTGTGTGTGTGTGTGTGTGTGTGTGTGTACTTGCACGCACATGTGCCTACCTGGTAAGTAGCTGCCATGTCTAAACCATAGGCCAGCTATGCTTTCTTTGCATGTCCAAATGCAAGTCCCTCACAGAGATTCCAATACCGCCAGCCCTGTGGCTTGTGGCCCTTGTGAGTCTGTGTCCAGGACAGCCTCTCTGTGCACTGGGCATTGTTATGATCATTAGTGGCCCTAGTCCATCCCAGCTGTAATGACAAGATGTGCCCGCCCAAGTCACGCATAAATAACAGAAATGCATCACTCATATTTCCATAGAGTGAGACATCCAAGATCAGCTTGACAACAGATTTGGTGTCCCCATCCCTCAAAGCCAAAACCTTCCCAAAGTGATTCTTACCTCTTCATACCACACCTTGGGGGCGTAGGCTTCACCATAAGAATTTGGAAGGGAGGGTGACAAAAATTCAGACTGCAGTATCGATTCATACTATTTGAGTCAGAAATGGGCACAAAACAGAAACCAGAATAATCTGGGGGGGGGGGAAGGAGAAAAATAAAGGACACTTTTACCGGGGTGTCTGTGACTGTGAGTATACACAGCTTGGAATCGTGGTGGCCATGTTGTTTTTGTGAGGAGGAAGGCTGCAGAGAAGCAAGTGAAGATTTGAGAGTGAAAATCCAAGCTATTTGGGGTAATGTAACATCATTTGAGTCCCCGTATCAAGCTGTGCCTGAGCCAGGACTAACTTTGGACTTTCTAATAGCCAACGACTGTCTCCCTTTGTTAAACTAGTTAGGGCTTCCCTCCTCCACAGAAGGCAGAAGAAGCCCTTATTAAATCAGAAACTCACTGAGGAGGAGGTGCTGATGAAGGGAAGTTCTCAAGAACATCTGTGGAGGAGGCCGTACAGTAAGGAGCTGGCCTGTGCTTCCTAGGAGCAGGGGAGCTTTGTGTAAGAGGAGTGCTGCTCCCTGAGTGTCTTCTCTGTTCCATACGAACACACAGTTTGATCTTTGGGCCAAACAAAACCAGTTTGGTCAGCTCTGAAAATGAGACACATCTTGGAGGAAAAGAGGGGTCTATTTTATTTGGTTTGGGGAGCATAATGGAGGCTAATGGGGCGGCCTGTGGTGAGTTTTCTGCTCATCTTTCAGGAAGCACAATCACCAGGGAAACACTGGCTTTCATAAAATTGTTTCTGACACCATCTTAATTCCAGAAATTACTGTCAACCAGAGCTGTAAGGAATTATTTTTAAACTAAATCTACTTGGCAAGCCATGGGGCAGGCTCTCAGGGTACAGCTTCTAAATGGCCCTAGAACTTCCACCATGAAATACCTGGCCCTTTGCAGGGAGCCATAGCCCTGGCAGGTGGGAAGGACTGCCCAGTTCGGAGAGGGGGACTGTAGGGCTTGAGGGACAGAGGCTAAGTCCAGGTCCTGCGAGACCCAGATCTCTGATGACTTAGTGCTTCTCTCTCTCTCTCTCTCTCTCTTAATTTCCTGGGCTGGAGTGAGGCAGCTTGAGAAATATGTTCCATTGCCAGAGAAAAAAAGAACTACAGTCCTAGCTAAGGTATCCTAGGGCATCAAATGCATGCCTGTGTGTCCTCTCTTCTTGGACACTATCCTCTGAGAACAAAATGCATTTCTGAGAGTGATTCAGTCTTTTGAGCTTACCACACCTTAAGTCCACTGCCTTCCAGTTTACTCTGAGTTCCAGGAATCCACATATCCCCGGGGGTGCTACGGCATTTATCACATATGACCTTTGAGGTGTTCAGAAATGGTTGCTTAGGATAGAAAAATCTGGGCTTTCTTTAGCCTCTGTAAGGGATACTCACTCTTGTCAGGGCCCAATATAAAAACAGTAAGCTTCTAGATTCTAGAAGCTTCTAGATTCTCAACTTGTGGGCCAGGACCCCGGCAGGGGTCAAATGGCCAAAACACAGGGGTCACCTAAAGCCATTCCTAATCACAGCTGTAGCAAAATTACAGTTTTAAAGTAGCCACCAAAATTATTTATTGGTTTGGGGTCACCGCAACATGAGGAACTGTATTGCGGGGTCACAGCATTAAAAAGGTTGAGAACCACTGTTCTAGAATGATCCGTGTAGTCTTCCTTCTCTAAGGGCTTGCTTGGCCTTTACATATCTCCACCCCCTTCTCACCCTTCTCTCTCCTCACCTGCTACCAAAGGGACAGTTACAATACTGGCATTGCGCAGGTGACCTTCAACAATCCAAAAGCATAAGAGCTTTGACCTTCACCCGACTCCTGGCTCTTCCTGCTTCTCAGCTCTTGCTTGCTCCTTGCTCTCTTCCTTCTTCTCACACTTTCCTTTTAATTAATTAATTAATTTTTAGAATTTTTATTTTTTATTTTTTATTTTTTTCTTGTTTCAGAACTTTTGTTTGTTTGTTTATTTACTTATTTTCATGGCCGGCTCAGCCTGCCCTGAGGGCAGGGCTGGCACAGCATGTGGTGCCAGGGATCGAACTGCGGTCCCTGCAGCCGCCTAAGCTTTCCTAAGCAGGCGATTTAGACCACTGAGCCATCCTGCCGGGCCCCTCCTTTTAGTTTAGACAGACGCGTGATATTAATCAGGTGCTGCTCACACACAGCAGTGGGTGACACTCCTGTGCAGTTGCCTCCACTATCATCCAGACCCTGTGGGACCTTTTGTGAGACCCTCATCTGCAAAGCGGTCATGTAAGGTGAAGGCGATGGCTCTCCCACGACAGCTAGGGTGCTACGGCTGAGAGATGGTGTGACATTTGGCTGGAAAGCGCAGCTGGTGACAGAGCTGGCCCCCTCTGCTGTCATTCTGTCCTCCACGCAGATGTTTCCTTAGGACTCATGCATCCCCAGAGCAGGTTTGGGGAGATGCAGCAGTGTGCATAGGATGAGGATCGCTGCCCAGAACCTCACTGGCATAAGCGCTTGCACCTGGCAACTAAGAAAGGCTTGGTGGCAGAGGGGCGAGGTAGTATCCAGCAACGTTAAAACATAGTGAGCTGTATCTCTGACCCTGGGCCACAGCTGGAGAAAAATACAAATGAAATAGAGTCCTTATGTCTCTGAAACCACTGGCTGCCTTCCTGGGATTGAGTCATGTCTCTGCTTCAGGGAAGCGCCATTAATTTGGCACAAGACATGAACAAATGCGGGTGCAGTATGTCACAAAGCTCCCAAAAAAGAACTGAAAACTTTCTGGGTTGTATCTACAAGCTGACGGGCTGAAAGCAAAGACTACAGAGCGTGATGATGAGCCTGGCACTTAAGAACATTCCACTGGAGCAATCTTGAAGCCACTCAGCATCTTACTGGGCTATGACTTTTTTAAATGCCTTTTATTGGATCAGGAAGGTTATTGTTTCCTCAAACGATGGATACTGTTTTCAAAAGAGAGGAAGATTATACTCAGTCTGGAGCACTTACCCCAAAGGTGTGGATAGTAGTATGTGGGCAGCAGGAAAGAAAGGGAAAAAATCATCTTTGGACTTTCTATGATGGAGGTGATTAGATTCCACGGGACGTGGCCTGATGTCACGTGGCAGGTGATGCCCCACTTTTGTCCTGGAGGATCTGAGATTGAGAGCACCTCCTCTAGACAGCATTTGGATTCTGGTATGCACTGGGGCACATGTGGTGAGAGGCAGCCTGACACCCAGAGGGCGATCTGAGATGGTCTTCCTCCATAACGTTCCCGAGACTCTTGGGGAAGCGTGGAGAGGAAACCAAAGGAAGCCGTGGTGAGGAGACCAGGGACAGCGCCAAAGCTGCAGACTGCCGCTGTTGGAGGAGGGGGAACATTAGGATAGGGATACGCCACGTCAGTGGGAGCGTCTCTCTGGCTGCAGGAGGACCTCAACTGACAGCTGTGCATCTTCCGAGGCTGTTGCTTATCAGTGAGGTGAACTCATGGAGATGCTGAGGGACTGTGAGCCTGTCACAGTGTTCCTTGGTGTCGCAGAACCTCTTAGTTTGCTGTTTTTAAAGTCCTATGCTGGAAGGGTGTCAGAGTCCTCCCTGCAGCCTGAGAGAGGGACAAACCCACACTCCAAAGGGATAGAAGGAAAACAGCCTGTGCCCCTGGGCGGAAGCTGCTCCTGCTGCCCCCAGGATTCTCCCAGGCTGCTTCCTTCCTGTCTTAGCCTCTAGTCTGCTCTAATTGATTCCCTTGCTGGCTTCTGCTCTGGCCCTGTGCTGTGCAGCAGCTGGAGAAGTCCTTACCTCTCCTGAGGGAGCCAATCTGAATCCTGCCTTTCCCTTAGCTGGCTCTGCCATTGCTCAGGTTCTGGGCAATCAGTCCAGATGCCTGCCAACTGGCCTCCAGCAAGAGCCCACTTCCGGTGCCGATGGGCTGAGCAGATTGGTCCCTGCGCACAGGGCGGCCAGCCCAGTGCTCTCTGCCTGGCCGGAGGCGGGCAGACCCTTATGGTTCCAGAGCTGGCCTGACGAGCAGGAGCAGCAGTGAGCGAGCAAACAGGGCTGGATGCTGCAGCTGTAGGGAGCTTCCAGAACCAGCGCTTGGCTGTGGCTGCCCTGTGCCCACCCAGGCTCCGGCTCCGGGGTCAGGCGTACATGCGGCCTTCCCCTCACGCAGCAGGAAGCGCTGGCTCCCTTCCAAGAGTCTCAGCCTTGGAATTAAGATGTTACTCTTCCCTTTCCTCTTCTTTACCCTAGAGAGCTCGGACTTGGGTTTCGTGGAAGCACAGCCGTGCAGAGAGCCTGGGTGAGAGACACGGTTAGCTTATCTGTCAGAAATTTAAAACTAGGCAGTTTCCAGCAATGAGTGAGCTAGAGAACTGAACCGAATTCTTGATCTTCTGCCAGTTGGCAGAGGCCTCACCAGAATAAGGCTGAGACCTACGGGCGTGGACTGCCAGAAGAACAAACTCTGCTCCTCAGGACATGTATCCCAGCTCCAAAGGCCTGCCAGGGCCTGGCCCACCTATGAAAGCGTGTGACACACGCAGGAGTTTGCCCAGCCCCTGGGGCCAGCTGGGGTCCATCACCCTCTTCCTACACAAGTGTTGTCTAGTTTGACATGAGGTAGAACAGAGGAGGCTGCTAAGAGGCCTAGGGTCCTAAGTGGTGAAAGGTTTGGAAAGCTCATTAGCGGGATTCCTCGTGACCCTGGCTGGGTGTGTTACTTGACCAGATAGGGTCCAGAGTCCTGCTTGTCAAGTGGAAACAAAATCGTCTGTCCTCATGACTTTAGCTGTGAGAGATAGATGAATAAATCCATCATGCCTGGCATGGAATTGGAAGCCGGAAATGTAGCCGGCATCAATTAGTTCTTAAAAGGAGCCTGAATTTTAGAAGCAGACTTTAAATGCCCAAAAATATTTTTTCAGAAAATCAAATTCCTATCTGCAACAGAGAAGCATTCACGCCCCTCTTTCTGAGCGGATAGGAAGATGACACCCGCCTGCTCCTGAAGTCCCGAGCTCCTCCCACGGGCCTCAGAAGGTGTGCTGGTGCTCCATGCGTCAGGAGCCCTCAGAGGCAGTCTCAGCACTGTTCCTACCTTTCTCATCCTCCAAGTGGTTCGCAACTATGTTTACAACTTATTTGATCCATTGCTCAGCATGCGCTTAAGCCTCTCAGTGCTGCTCCATCCATCCATCCATTCACCCATCCCTCCTCATCCCATAAAGGCTTGGTGATGACTGCTATGCCCGCCTTTGGTCAGGACCAACAGACACAGCAGTGAGCGTTGGGTGCACACAGCTTTCATCCCTGTGAGTCTCTCAGGGACTGAATACGGACTAAGTATAGTACAGATACTTAATTACCATTGAATGCCAGCTAGGCATGCCCACAAACCAGGTAACTCAGCTCAGCAGACTATAGCATTTGTGGTTCTCCTTGGGGCTTCAGGAGCAACAGGAACAGGGGGGAGGTTCGGGTTCACATGGTGTTTGGAGCCAAGTTCCTGCTTCCTTGGTTCCTGGACCACCTAGCCCTCTTCCATGTGCCGTTGCTGCTCCACACTGCATTTGCCCAGGATGTGAATCCTAGCTCCATTTTCTATTTCTACGCTGCCATGGAAAGCACTCTGTAGCTTATTAGACAGGCCTGAAAATTTTTACAGGGAGGAGGCAGAGTCGAGGTTCATGTCATACACTGGGCACCCTGCAAATACCCCAACCTGCTTCCCCACGCCACATCTTCCCAAATGTTGGTCCTGGCCCACAGCTGACTCCTCCCAATGCTCTCTTCTTCTTAGAGAAATATAAATTCTTCTTATCTTTTCATACGAGGGATTTTGCCACTTATTTTGCCTAGCATAGGCTCCTGTCAATCCCTGACGCTCTCACCTCTTGCCTGGAGCTGATCACTATGGCATTTCCCTAAGCAAAGGACTTTCCACCAGAGAACAGAGCGCTATGGGGGGATGATACAGTTTTGAACCTGGTTGTGCTATCAGTGGGGCGGGGATTCCCACAAGCACAGGATGAAGGATAAACATGCACTAGCCAGAAGGTCGGAAGGAAGAGAGAGGACTCGGAAAGCTGATGTGGCTGAACAGTGAAGACCGTGAAGGGGTCCAGAGATGCAGATCGAACCAGAAAAGGTGCAGGGCATCACTCCCCATGGAAAGGAGTGATCGGACCTTAAAAGGCTTCCAAAGGATCCTTCACAGTGCTGAGCTGCAACCTGTCTATCTGTCCCTTCCAGTCCCCAGTGCTGGCTCTGTTCCCTGGGACAATAGGCCAGCACACCTAGGACAGTCCTCTTCCCTGCTCTCTGGCTGGGGGGAGTCTCAGTGCTGACATAATTCTAAAATTTGTATTGAAATGCAGACTCCCAGTAGGTAGCAGCTGCCCTGCCTTCATGCACCCCACATTCAGTACACCCTGCATTCAGTGTGAAGCTCACAGAAACAAGCAGCCACTGGTGCCTGCTTCCCTGGCACCCTTGGCTCCCCTTGGGGAGGAGCAGGAGACAGAGGGAACCTCACTTTCTTGAGCTGGCAGCTTTGACTCTCCTAGCAGTTTTGATTACAGGAGGGCATTTTCCTGCAAACCTTCCCAGGAATGTAAGTGCTCTCTGTTTGTTTAATTTTTAAAAATTTATTATTATTGTTGTTATTTTTTTACAATAGTTAATACATTGCATAATGTTGTCTTCATCATAGTTGTTCAGAGTAGAAGATGCAGACATGATTTCTTGTCTAAACATTAGTACAGATCTTTCTTTTCATTGCACAAAGAGAAAGTAGCTGTATATTTAGTCTAGTAGTCCATAACAGTAGTGGCTTATCAGCTCATCTGGCATTATCGAGGGCTGTTGACTTGAGTCTTTTACAACTCAGCATATTGATATGGCTTTGTTTCTTAAAACCTGAAGGACTTCAGCCTATGCTGGTCCTTTGTGTGTGCCAGAAAGAATGAGATCCCCTGGGGCCAGTGTGGAGTTTGGCTGGAGAGGCCTGGGCTGGAGTTCAGACCATCCTGTGCTCACTCGCTGTGCAGGCTCTAACCTGCACAACCAAACAAGAAAGCCCTGCTTTCAGCAAGTCATAAAGTTGTCCATCCTCAAGGAAACTGAGGTCCCAGATGGTGCAAGGCTGCTCCTATCATCCACCCCTCCTGGCTTATAGTCAGGCAGATTCGAACAAAGCACATTATAGAATAAACCACAGTCCAGTAGTAGGATGAAATGCCAAGGGCCAGATGGATGTGGGTTCAAGTGGTGCCTCTTTCTCACTATATGAATTTGGACTTTCTGAAGCCTAATTTTGTCATGCATAAAATAGGGAAAAGAATTTGTGACACCCAGGGCCACTGGGAAGGCGGAAGGAGAGATTGGATAGAAAGCCTCCCAGGCTGAAGTTGCTGCACGGCAGATATTCGTTGGCCTTGGCAGACAGCCGGAGTGGAGGACATGAGCTGAGGAGGATGACGGGCTTGGGCTCAAGTGCCAGATCTGAGAAGTGGAGGGCTCCGTGTCTTACTGGAAGAGACACGGGATTGGTGAGAGAGGGTGGCAGCCGCACATCTCCAGTGCCACAGGGTCTTCCACTGTTGAGTCTGGGGACAGCCTGGTAGGCATGACAGAGCTCTGAGTGTGGATGCACGACTTCGGGCATACCTAGTGTGTGACAGTGAGTGTACACCTATGTAAGTAAGCATTTAAGTGTCTCTATGCACATCCTCTTCTCTGGTAATTAAGAAAAATTTACAGGGTACCTTTGTTGTCTTCACAGAGAGATCGGAACACACTATCAGAAGCTCTCAAGTATAACTGTAACTACCAAAATAAATGTAATTAGTCATTAAAATCAAATCATGTATATCAGGAGGGATTTGTGATTGGAGAGTATTTTGTTCCGGAACCCTGAGTCCTGGATGGTGCTGTCTTGCATCACACCTACCTCATATCCCCTGGACAGACACAGGTAGTGGTGAGGGTCTGAAGAGCCCAGGAGGTATAAGAAGTCACCAGAGGGCAGGGCAACCAGGAAGAATGGCCCAGCAAGGGGAGAGCATAGTAAAAGAATTGGCCAACTCTAGGGGTATGGCACTGGCAAAGAGTCAAAGCTCCAGGCAAGAGCAGAGGCGCTGGCAGTTACCAAAGGACTAGAGATGGTGAAAGATCAGGGCCCACGTGCCCTTGCGAACCATCAGGGCATAAAGTGATATCAAGATAAAGGTTATCTCAAGCAGAAGCTCACCAAATCTGCCTGCAGTGTGGCAGCCACAGCCTGACTTGGGTACCAGTAAGGTACCTGAAGGTCAGTTGGCTCTACCTGAGACCCAAGCCACCACGGATGCTTCCGGAGCTTGCTGAGTAGGGTGGAGACGAGAAGAGCACAGATGGAAAGGGGTGTGCCAGACAGGATGCCGAGGTCACCTACAAATGTACAGAGCCCTGTTTACTGTTGTCCTTGTGATGGTTTGTCACTTAGACGAGCTTCTTTAAAATTTATGCTTCCTTAATATCACTTTTATTATGCAGTTAATCACCAGAAGGAAAGGGAAAAGGGAGTGTCTCTGAATGCTTCTATTTCATTTGCTTAATGGACCGCTTAGAGCAGGAGAGAGAAAGCTCCCTAATCATTTATTTTGATAATTGGAGCTATATTTGAGAGTTTCTGACAGTGTCATCCAGCCTCTCTGGACAGGGAGATGGACTGTCTTTATCTTAGTGCCCATGAACGGATCCAGGCATACTTTCATAAGCCATGCTGTCTTCTGGGAGAGTAGATAACAGTGTTGATAGGAGAAAAAGGAGGAGGAGGAGGAGGAGGAGGAGGAGGGCACAGGAGGATGGCAGAGGCATCCTTGTGAAGCCTGTCAGGGCTTGGAGGAGAATGAAATCTTATTTCCCACAGTAATCCAGATTGTGGGTTTCTGGGCTGTGGCTGGGATTTTGGATGTTAATTCCAATCCTCTCTGCTGTAGCAGGATTTGCTTTCTACCCTGGGTTTGGGAATTTGGGTTGACTGGCAAGGTTGCTTGGCTCTGTTCTTAGCATAGCACAGAACTAGGGGAGGAACTGGGGCTACTAGGGTAGGCCCCACAGGTGAGACCCTTCCTTTCAGGGCTGCTTGGCTTGATTTCTAGGGTGTGGGATCACATTTCTTCTGCAGAGACACAGCAGCACGTCCATCAGTAAGAGCACAGGCCCAGCAGAGTAGAAGTGTCCAGTGCTGATCCTACAGGAGCACTATAAGGGGGTGGACTTCCTCCTGTGTGTGATGGTACACGCTTATAATCCCAGCACTGAGGTGGCTGAAACAGGAGGATTACTATGAGTCTGAGCTGCATAATGAAACCCTGAACCAAATACATGAAAGAAAAAAGAGGTGGGCTTCAGAGCCAGGCGCTCTCAGACATCTTTTCTTTACAGCCTTGGGCTCATCAATAGTCATTTATCTATATGTCTGCTTCTTCATTGATAAAATGGAAATCTTAATGGCACTTGTATTCTAGGGTTGTCATTAGGACTGAATAGATAGAATTCAGCAGAGTTTGCAGTTAATCATGAAACATTGGTCCCAAAACCTTAGAGCCATGAGAATGTCAACACCTAAGAATGCTCAAGTTCTTTAGATGAAGTGCCACAGTATTTGTATACACTCTGGATACGTCCTCTTCTACACTTTAAACCATCTGAAGATTGCAGCTAATATAGTGCAAATGCTACATAAGTAGGAGTTTGCTATATACTCTTTAGGGGATGAAGACAAGAAAAAATACCTGAACATGTTCAGTACGCAGGCAAATTTGTTCCCTGATGGTTCAGTCTCCAGATGGCTGATTCTGTGCATATAGCACCTGTGGATGTAGCTTAGAACGAACGGGGCTGGACACACAGCTCAAGCGTCTGATGGTACTGATTTGGCCATATCTGTAAAGTGGAGATGAGGCAGTGCGCGCTATAGAAGGTGATAATAAAGACGAAGTGAGCAGGGCTTGCAGGGTTTGCCTAATACCTGGCAAACAGTGAGCCTCAGTAAATGTGAGCAGCTGCAGCTGTGGCTGCTAATGAAAGCAGCGCGGATGCATGTCAGGGCCCAGACAGCGTGGCGGTCCCAGTGAGCCGGCCTGCCTATCGCGTCTTCCAATAGGGTGGAGGCTGAGGTTCCTCACATCTGAGAGCTTCGCAGAGCCGCAATCTTCCGCTGCTGATGAGGCCTGGCTGTGTGTACCCTGTCTTATCGACCCAGGGAGGCGTCAGACAGAGGGGGTTGTTTCCTTCATGGAAGAAAAATGCCTGCACCTCTGAATCCCTGCTGTGCGCCAGACAGGGGAGGAGTGGGCAAGAGCGGGCGCTGGGCCAGGGAAGGAGGAGGAGGGAGGGCTGTGTGGGAGGAGCGAGGAGACGGCTGGGCCCCCACGGCTGGAAACAACGCGATCTGTCTGGAGGTTTGCCGGGGGTTGGATCCCTGCCTGGCTCCCTCTTAAACACCACATGCATGTGACTCAGCTGGCACCCGCCTTCAGCTGCCAGAGACCCGCTCTCAGAAGGATGCTGGAAGAGCCCCATGTGAGGCCAAGTGTCCCATAGGTGTTGGGGCTGAAAGTCTGGCCAACACGTAAGCAGATTAACAGATTTCTTGCTCATTCTTTGGAGGCAACCAAACTCATGGATGACGGATGCACAGATCTGAGTGGAGGGCGCAGGACACTTTTGCTTTGCGTAATGACTCCTAAACCCAGGGTCCCAAACATGGCCCCAAATAGGGGCCTCCTGTTCTTGTAATAGCGGATGTCAGCCAGCTTTCTATGCTAACACTATTCCCCAAATTCCTAAAGTCTGTATTTTGCGATGTCTTGTCTCAAAGGATCAGCTTCTCCTGATTAAATAGTCAGTTACATTTCAGTACTGCACAAACTCTTTAACAAATGATAATAACATGCTATCATTCACCTAATGCTTCCACAAGCCAGGCTGTCCTGGGTGGTTTGTGTAGCATTCTGTACTCAGATTACTGAATTTTCTCTGTGGAATCTCAGATAAGTATATTTCACCTTGGAAGTTGTTTTGCTCACCTGTTCATTGGAGACCGGCAGACTGGGGATCACTGTCCTGAGGGTGAATAAGATACGTACGCATGGTAGGCATGGTACTGGGTAACACAGGTCCTTCTCAAGAAAGCATTATAAAAGCAGCACAGGGAGATGGACACAGCTTCCAGCTACCAGCTCCTTCAGTGTCTGCCTGAGCTTTTGAGAGCTGCCGGGAGCCTGCCATAAAATTGTCAGTGCCTCAGTGTTGGGACATCTTCAAACTAAAAGATAAATTATTGAACCTGGGCCTCTTGTCATAACAAGACAAGCATCACTTGGGCACCTAGGGAGCAACATTTGAGTAGGCTTTTACTATGGAGGAATAAAGGCTTATATGTATATACAAAGTTGTGTACACAGACATTTATAGCAGTTTTATTTGTAACAGTTCCAAAGTATCCTTCAAGTAAATGAATAAACAAATTATGGTACATCTTCTATACCGCAGAATACTGCTCAACACAGGAAGCAAAATATTGATATACACAACTTAGATCAATCTCCAGAGAATCATGTTGATGGAAAAAAGCCAATCTGGAAAGATTACATACCCTGTGATTCCATTTCTATAATATTCTTTGAGTGATAATAAAGAAATGATGACTAATTATTAGTTGTGAAGATTTAAAGATGGAGCTGAGATGAGAAGGGAAGGAAAGTAGGTGTGGCAATAAAAAGTCAACATGGGGCACCCTTGTGGTCCACAAATTGTTACCTCTTTCAGCTGTGTCCCCCATCATTTTGGCTTTAGTACTGTACTATAGTTTTGCGAGATGTAAACATTAGGCAAAACTAGGTACAAGATGCATAGGATTTCCCTAAACTTTATAAAACTGAATGTGGCTCTAGAATTATCTGAAAATAAAAGCTTAGTAATAAAAAAAAGAGGACGATGGCTTCTAAGTAGAGTGTTGTACTGTGGGTCTGGGTTACCTATTTTGTGGACAGAGAATAGGCTGAAAGCAGATAGATGATTGAAGACAGACAGACAGGCAGGCAGACAGACAGACAGACAGACAGGCAGGCAGGCAGACACATGCCACTTGGTATGAGTTTCAGTGGGGGAAAATGGGATACTGGGAGCACTAAGTCCTTGGGCAGTGGCATATTGATACATCGATGGGAGATGGCACGTGCCATGAAGGCGGCCAGAGAGCGCCTACAAGAGGAGATGCTAAAAGCCAAATTAACAGATGACCTATTGGCTGATATTAGCCCTGTTCTGCCTTTGACCTCCCAGGGCTGGGGTGGGGGTGGCATGATGAGACCATGAATGAAGTGACCATGATAGAAGAGAAGAAGGTGATCCAGGAGCTTCATCATGAATTCAACCCAATCAAGGCTGCTCTAGCTAACAAATAGCTCAACTGCCAGCAAAGGAGACTATGGCTGAGTCCCCAGATAGCACCAGACCTTGAGAAGACCAGCCAGTCATTAGATGACAAGTTGATTACCCTAGACTTCTTTGACCCTGCAGTTTCCCCAGCTTATTTTCATAGGAGTACACATGTATGCTGAGTTTAAATTTTCCTTTTCCAAAAGCAGCTGGCATAGCTGTCCATCAGGCTTTTGGAATGCTTGGTCCACTGGTACAAGATCTTAGATGACGTTATCTCCAGCCTAGGGGATACCTGCTATAGCAAAGAATAGGTGGGACCTATGGGCTGTGTACCACCTAGGGACTGCCAGGCAGAGCCAATATTGGAGTGGCTTACTGAAGGCACAGTTGAAGCAGAGGCTTGGTGGCAAGAGTCTGCAAGGATGGAGTGCTACCCTCTAAGTGCATCGATGATAAAGCCTTTGTACGGTGCAACACAATTAGGGGAGAAATGTTGATCTGGAAACCAATACATAGAAGTAGGAATGGTCCCATCCCAAGTGAGGGACTTCATAGATTTCTACTCTCTGCAGAATCAAGAGCTCCAGCATTCTACCATCGACGCTCTTATGAATATTATTTCTTCTCCCCAGATTGCCTCACATTCCCACTTAAACATTTTCATGCAAGCCTATTTGTGGACAAATTTAGGTATTACTCCTACCATGGGATCCTCTTAACCCTTATCCTGGACTAGGTGCCCTTGTTGGTTTCCCAGGCACTATGACACTATTATCCATGTCATGCTTTAGATCCCCCAAAGGAGGCCTCCACTTTCTGAGTCCTTTCCCAGGTGCCAGTTCAGCAGCAGATCACACACCATCATTTAAGAGCACATCTGTAACCCTGGGTCTTATGATAGGAAGCAAATGTAGATGATGTGATCACAAGGATCAGGTTTTATCATTTTCAGTTGGCCTGCCCCTGGTGGAAAGCATGAACCCATCACGTGTCTGCCCCTCTTTCTGGTCAGCAAACCCAGTTAGATGAGGCCCTGGGGAGCCCTGCCCAGCCTGTCCCACAGGCCCTTCATTCATCCTGTTATATGATTTTTCCTACTCAAGTAGGAGTGTGTTTCTCTCTACACCTCTGTAAGTGTAATGGGGAGAGGCATTTTCTGAGTCCCATGTAAGGGTCTTTGGCTTTGGGTTGAATCTCGGCACAGTCTCTTGAAATTGATTGCACCAGGTCCATGTGTTTTTGCTCAGATCCCTCTTATTACTGGACTGTTTTCAGCTCTGGGCCTCAGGCACTCTCCTCAGTTGCTGTGAGCCGAGCCTCTGATCTTGGCGAGCAGTGAGCCACGCTTGCTAGGCCACAGGAGCTAAAACAACACAGAAGCTTGAATTTCACCTTGCCCACTTCTCAGCGTGTGATTTTGGTCAATTGGTTTAGCCTTTCTCTACTGTGCTTTTCTTGCTTGTGTGGCGGGTCTCAAACAGCGCCTGTCTCCCAAGACCTAAGTAAGGCTTACAGGTGGGATGCCTGGAGGACAGGCACAGGTCAGAGTCTAAAATTACTAACATTTGTAGCATCATATTTCCACCTTTTCTGTTTGAAGATCTCCAGTGGGTATAGGAAACCTCAGCTAGTCCCGAACCCTGTATGTCCTGTTTTCTCCTGTACCTATTACCCAGGTTAAAACTTAATTTGTTAAGGTTAAGCTCAGGAAGAGATTAGCAACAACTAATGATAAACTTGGACAACTACAGCAACATGCTGTAATAAAAATTATTTAAATGTATGGATTATTTATATCTGGAATTTTCCATTTAACATTTTTCAGGCTATAGCTAACCTATGATAGGTGAGGCCATGAAAAATTTTACTAAGGGAACTGCAATACTGATGTCTTCCAAGTTCTGCCCCTTTTTATTTGTGACCCAGCGTCATGAAGCTGGGGTTTCACACTCAACTCTTGTACTTCTCAGTCTCATGGCCTCGAGAAGATAGCTTACCCTTTCTGATGTGTAGTCTGTTCTGAGCATATGTGACACAGGCATGCCACCTCAGGGGTCACCGCAGAGACGAGGTCTGTGTGGAAGTACATTCATGTGGTGGTGTCCTATGCAGAGGCAAAATGAGCCAACTTCAGCTTCCCACGAACGGATGCGTGTATCTCAGACAAATGCTGAATGCATGAAACTACAGTAGCACACATGCTTTTGTTTATATAAAGTTTTTTTTTAAAAATAGGCAATGCTACATGACAATATTGAGAGCTGTTTGCATTGACAATAAAATTTTGAAACAAAATAAATACAATTTTAATACAAAACATTTTGGTTAACCTAAAATTTATGATAGTAGTTTTCTTTTAAAGGCATAGCACAGAAGGAAAGTTAATGGGAGAACTTAAGTTGGCTTTTAGAGGGTAAGGAGTGGTTATTAAAAAGCTTATTCTGTGATAAGCAATCTCGACACATCCATCTATCGTGTGAAATTCTCTGCATGTGTTATGGCCCATAATTTTAAAAAGATAAAATATGTAGAACCAGTTTTTTGGCAAAATTTTAATTTCCATTACCTTTCTTTTTATGTTTTTATTATAGAAAATATATATAACATAGTTTTATTATTTTAACCATTTTAAGTGTACAAATCAGTGATACTAAATACTTTCATAATTTTATGCAGCCACTATGACTACCCATTTCCAGATTTTTTTCCATCATCTCAAACAGAAATTATGTACTCATTTAAACAAAAACTCACCCTGTCTCCACTGTTAGCCCCACTGTCCTCTGTTCTCCTTTCTAAATCTATAAATTGGCCTGTTCTAGGTATCCTGATAATAAAACTGTACAATATTTGTCCTTTTGTGGATGGAGTATTTCACTTAGCATGATGTCTTCATGGTTCAGCCAAAGCGTAGCACGTACTAGAATTTCTTTTTTAGGATGAGCAATATTCTATTTCGTCCATATTCATGTTGATGAGCATTTGGGTCATTTTCACCCTTTTACTATAATATAATGCCTCGATGAACATGGATGAACAAATATGCTTGAGTCTCTGGCTTTAGTACTTTGGAACACAGGCCTAGGAGGAGGACTGCTTGAACTCTTTCTGCTTTGAAGACAAAGGGATGAATTTCTTCCCCTTATCAAAATTTTTTCTAGGATTTTCAGCTGAGCAGAGTAAATACTGAAGAGTTGGATGAAGCAAGGAACCTGCAAGAGCCGTGGTCATTCATGCCAGAAGTGAGAGGCAAATGGAAGCCAGCATTCCCTGCGTCTCTGCCCCGTCCTTCTCCAAGCTCCAGCACCGCTGCAGCTCGGAGCCAGGGACTCCCACAAGCTCCTCGTTAGTCAGCAAGAGAGCAGGAAAGAGCAAGCAGGTCAGACCAGGCACCTTAGCATCATCTCAGCAATTCTAAGAATACTAGGGCAAGCGGATCACTTAAAGCTAGAAAATATGTTTCTGTTCATGCTCTTCCCTGTCTAAGCAGGTGAAAGGAGGTCAAAGGGGAAGGACTCAGAGGAAAAGGAGCAGGAAGAAAGAAGGGGCAGTGGGAAGGAAGATGGAGAAAGCAAAGAAGGTAGAAAGCTGAAGAGGCAGGAAGAACAAAGAGCAAGAAGACAGTGCAGAAGGAATAGTATTTTCCAGAAGGAATGAACACTACATTCGGACATCCCCGAGCAAGGCTGCTGGATTCCAGAGGAAAACACACCCCGTCCATCTCAGTGACTGGCACTCTCTTTTATGGGGTCTGAAAGCATAAATGCAGCAGCGCTGACAGAGATCGGCATATTTAAATCAGTGAAACAGAACAGCCCTCAGCCTGACCCTCCTGGAGCACATTCCCACCTAATATATTATTGACAGAGCTGACTTTTATCAAGGCATTTGGGCCTACTGTGTAATAAATGTGTATCGTCTGCTCTTTATTACCCATTACCTCATGAAAATAATTGTCCTAATTTCATTGTTAAAGTGATTAATAGGGCAAGTGTTAACGGAAATTAATACTCAAAAGGAAGAATCACTGTAGTCAAAAAATAACTCCTCAGAATTTGTCTGGTGGTAAAGTTAGGGATTTTGTAGTTAATGAGCCTTAGAGAGTTAAATATAGAGTCATCCAGGAGAGTAGCCAAGTGTAAGAGAGGAAGAACAAGGCTGGAGGGGCAGGAGGCCCTGTGCAGAAGGTGGGAGGGTCTCTGCCTGCCTATGCCCATTCTCCCTGAGCTCCTGGACAGGCAGGGGGCAGTCCTGCTGCCCAAGAGAGTGCCAGCTTCTGCATGCCGCCGGAAACTCAGGACCGTGCCAAGCCAGGTGCCCATGTGAGCTTCATCAGCCGGCAATGGCAGCAGCTCTTGCCAAGCGGGGTTCTAGACTGAAGCTGCGCTATTGACAACACCAGCAGAAACAGCCAGGAACAGAATGAGTCAGCGTCCGCTCTGTGCTAAAGGAAGTCAGTGCGAGCTTCTGTCTACCTGGGAGCTGAAGCCTTGATGCCTGAGACGAAAGCGACTGCAAAGGCAGCTCTGGAGGGCCGGCCAGATAGCTCAGTGGACTAATGCACTTACTGTACAGGCTCAGAGACCTGGGTTCTATCCCTTGTGCTGCGCTGGCCCGGCCCCTACGACGTGCTGAGATGGCGATTGAGACTGGGCAGAGTGATGGATGACTGTAAGCCCAGAGACTGGATGGCTGAAAACAGGAGGGTCAGTATGAGTCCGATCTGTGCTGTGAGACCCTGTAGACCCCATACTTATCAAAAATAAATAAATAAATAAATAAGCCAGCCAGCTCTGGGGCAGAATTGGCAGCCGGTGCCTAGATGGCCACTAGTCTGGACCAGGGTTTCCATCCCTAGAGAGTTTGCAGTTGGAAAATTGTAGTTCATTTTACAATTTCCCCATTGCTTCATTTATCCCGTGTTTGCTAAGCACCTGGCATACAGCAGAACTTACTCTAATAGTCGAGCATAGAAAGATGAAAAGATCTGGCCCTTTAACTCAGGGAGTTTCCAGTTTGGTGAATACTAAGACATATACAAACCCGACTCATGCCTTGTCTGTTTAATGCTGATTCACTTGGAAATTATTTATGAATTGCTCTTTCATGTTCCCGTAGCCTCTCAATAATGAAAATTTCTGAAAAAGACCTTTCTGTGTGTCTGCTCTAGAAGATAATGACCTGCAATGTGCGTCACTTACTCTGTGCTGTTCTTGCACCTGTCACTTTATGACTCTGAAGACAATGGTGGCACTTAGCAGATGACCAGAGATGCCCAGTGATAGTGTGCCAGCTGCAGAGAAACAAGACCACCATCGTGGGGTATAAAAATGGGAACTCTACTGGGCCCAGGAACATTCTAGAAAGGGAGAAAATAAGCAGGCTGTTAGGGAGCACAGAAGATCTTTGGCATTAGAAAGAGCATCATTAATATCATGGCAGTGTGGGAAACTGGGGCCAAAACTTGTATGCAAGAAGCTGGAACAAATTCTGGCCCAAAAGAATATCTAAGCCCTGAATACCTGGCGGGGGCATCTGCTGAACCATGGTGGGGGGTGGGGTATGAGGATAGGGGACATTGTAGGGGAATTGTCGTACCCATGTCAGTGATACAAAGAGGCATTCCATTAGTTTTTGGTTCCATTTAAACATGCCCTTTAATGCTGGGCGTGATGGTGCATGCCTGTAATCCCAGCACTTGGGAGGCTGAGGCAGAAGGATCAGTGTGAGTTCGAGACCAGCCTGGGCTACAAAAGTGAGCTCAAGGCCAGCCTGAACTGCATAATGAGACCCTGTCTCAAAAAGAAACAAAACAAAAAACCATGCCCTTTAAAATACAGGTAGTCAAACAGTCCCCTATGTGCTTTACTTGTTGAACTCCACTGAGGGCTAAGTATGTGTTTATGATTTCAGGAATAAAATGTTGCAACAGTTTGTGACCATTCTGAAAGCTGTTACTTTTATGTGCAAACCATGATTCAAAACCTTTAAAGAGGGCCTGGCGGGATAGCTCAGTGGTCTAAAGCGCCTGCTTGGGAAAGCTTGGGCGGCTTCAGGGACCGCAGTTCGATCCCCGGCACCACATGCTGCTCCAGCCCTCCCCTCGGGGCGGGCTGAGCCGGCCATAAAAATGAGTGAATAAACAAACAAAGGTTCTGGAACAAGAAAAAATAAAATAAATAAATAAATAAATAAATAAATAAACCTTTAAAGAGTTAAATGGCAAAGGAAACAATGTTAGCTAGATAGCTTCAGCAAGAAGCTTCTGTTTATGAGGGAAGAAATATTTGTAAAATTTTACATAAGATGCAAGCTGAATATAGAGATTAGGCTGTGTCATAATTCTTATCTAGAATTGTCTGCAGTTTTAGTTTTCATCCCATCAATCAAAATGACCTTTACAATTTGTATTTAGGCTTTCATTTTAAAATTCCACTTAGGTCATAAGTCATTCCTATTTACAAATTCCTCATGTTTTGAGAGAAGAATATGTCGATTTTAGCATTCCATGAAAAAACAAATCTAAAACGATATACAACAATATCCGTGTCTTCTCTCTAGACATAATAAAAAATGGGAGCCTAGGGCCTGCCAAATAGCTCAGCGGACTGTAGCGCTTGCTTTAGCAAAGCACAGTGGCCTGGGTCGATCCTCGGCATACTGTGCCATCCCCACCCACCTGGGGCAGGCCGAGAAGACCATTGAGACCCGGCTTGGCGGTGCGCCTGTAATCCCAGCGCTTGGGAGGCAGACCACAGGCAGTCCACTAACGAGTTGGATCCATGTAGAAATCCAGGAGCCCCTGTACTAAATACATCAAATAAGTAAATAAATCAAATAAAATAAATGGAAGCCTAAAAGTAACATATTTATGCTCTTTGCCACTGGATGGCAACTTAGGAAACTTAGCAACCAAAATTTTAGTGATGCCATTGGAACAATGCATAGTGCTGGTAACATGTTAGATCTGTTATGAAATCTCAGACACTCCTGCCGCAGTAGTGACATTTGCCTCTAGCCCACTGGTGATCTTTGGAGTTTGGTCTGGATATGTTTCACGTTTATGTGAGAGTCGGCCTAACAGGTACGATGGGAACAGGAGTAGAGCCGCTCCCGGAAGGGGAAATGAGACCCGCGATGAATTCAAAACTGACTGGAGAACGAAGGAGGGCAGCACATGGTAGGAAGAGGGAAGATTAAAAAAAAAAAAAAAAAAAATTGAATATTTTCTGAGTGTAGCCACTGCTTTGGTATTTTCTACACATTATTTTTTAAAATCTTGAACCAACAGGATGTTCTAGATATTCTTCTCCCCTTCCCAAGAAAGAGCAAAGCGATTCCGAGAGGGAAAGCCACTCCCTCCCCAGACGGGGGCTGCGGGAAGAGTGGCCTCAGGGGATGACCTGCGAATGCCCACGTGGGGCCCTGCACCCCAGCCTGGCCCCAGAGAGCCTGCCTGAGGGCTGAAGAAGTTGCTGAGAGGAGGCCCTGATTTTATGTTGTCTACGGCCCGATTCCTTGGCGGCCCAGAACCTGTGGTCTTATTTCTAACGGGCATCCTGGTTTCTAACATCACAGAAGAGCCACCCACTGAGGCTGTCACTTGCTCTTGCCAGGAAGGCCCGGGGCAGAGGTGTCTCAGCATCACTCAGGGCCCGGGTCTGCTTTTTGACTAGCTCTCGAGACCCGCCCGGAAGACCGCGCTGCTTAGCCCTTCTGCGATGGCCCGCTCCTTCTCCTCCTCCGGAGCATCCTTTTTCTTAGGATTTTTCGCCTTCCCTTTCCTCTTTCTTGTGGAAAGACTTGCTGCTCAGCGCGGCTATTGTGTTTGGAAATGAGCCTCCTGGGCTGGTGAATAAATTGCATTTTATCTTTTCCTGTCACTTCTGGTTGGGAGAGCACCCGGAGATGAAAGCTGAAACTTCAAAAGGGCTTTTTTTTTTTTTTTTTTTTTTTTTTTTTTTTTTTTTTTTTTTTTTTTTTTTTTCTGACACAGAGCCGACTTTCTCATTTCAAATCCCTGCCAGCCACGTTAAACCCAGCGCCCTGGCAACCCTGCCTGGCCCACGCCTCCGCTATCCTCGAGAATCTTCTAACTGCGCCATCATCGAGGACAGGTTTTCAGGGCAGCTGGTGGCCACTGTCTTCCATGAATCAGCAGAAGAGGCAGGGTTGAGTTGTCAGCAAAATGGTTCCTAAGAAAGATGCTCTTGCCTCCTCCTAGGGAGACGCTGTCCCTGGTCTGGAGTCACTGAACAGCTACACCTGTGCTGTAATCGTCAGTCATGTGCAGCGACACCTTGTGGCACTCCTCTGGGGACTACGGGAACTCTGACCCAGCCACCATCCCCTTTGTGGACCTCTCTGGCAGTGCTCGGCTCTTGCTTTCTCGATGCAGGCCCAGCACTCTCTTGGATGAAGACCACAATCTGGTCTTTTCCTTTATAGTGAGGCTTGGGACCCAGGTTTAGGGTTGAGATCAGTCAGCCATTTCTGGCCCATATTGTGTAGGTGGAAAAAAGTGTCCCTGAATCCAAGCTGTGATGGACAAGCCTTATCCAGCCTCCCTGTCTGAAGGACAAGTGAACTGGAGGACTCCGAGAAGCAAGCTGACCTCTGAAATGGGTCGTAAGTCCCTGAACCTGCCCTAATCTGATAAAGCCACCCAATTCTGCGAGAGGCGCCTGGCAGGGCTGACATTCTGGCTACTTTCCTAGAGAGGAAAAACAAAGATGTCCACCAGGGACCTGAGGACTGTATTAGGAAAATGTACAGAGGTCTGGTAGCTGGCCTTCCAGCAGACTCACATTGGTTAGGGAGCCCCTGAGCTGCATTGCAGTGCTATGCGTTCTCTGCCACACAGAGAGGCCCCAGCAAATCCTACTCTTCTCCCACTTCCTTAAAACTTGATCACGAAGGTAGTGCCTCATGGGACTAGCTGGAGCCATAGCTTCAGCTTCCCTCTTTTTTCTTTTTTTCTTTTTTTTTTTTTTTTTTTTTTTTTTCTAATATTATGGCCAGCTCAGCCTGCTCTGGGGGTGGGGCTGGTGCAGCATGTGATGCCGGAGATTGAACTGTGGTCCCCGTGGTTGCCTAAGCTTGCCTAAGCAGGCACTTCAGACCGCCAAGCCATCTTGCCAGCCCACAGCTTCCCTCTTTATAGGCACTGTCTCTAAGCTGGAGCCACAGATTCTGTTTGCTGATGGGTGAAGAAGTCCCTGGAGAGGAGACTCAGGAGGGGCTGTGGCTCTGCGGCTCTTTACTGATAGAATGGCATGCTGAGGGCCACATGGTAGGAGGGTCCTTTGCATCCTGGCCTTGACGTTTCCCATTAGTCTTAACCAGACCCTGCCTCTCTGCCTGGGGAGGGCTGGACACTCATCTAGCCTCAGTCACCCAAGGCTTAGAGGGACCACAGAAGCTATACAAGGCCAGAGAGCTGCCACATGTCACCACAAGTGACAAATTCATGGGAGTGGAAAGAAAAAGAGCCCTGCATACTGATGGCTGTGCAGCTGTGGGAAGTAAAGTTTCCAGAATTACAATGAGCAGCCTGTGCTGGAGTTTTATGTCATTTGCTTTCAATTCCATTTACAGTTATTTCTTGTTTTTATATCATGTTTTATTGAAATCCATTTTTTACTTTAATGCTTGAGGCTCCATCATGGATCTTTCCGCACTCTCCCTCCACCCTGTCATTTGCCTCCTGAGCACGTGAAGGCGCCACATTATGCAAACAGCACAGAAAAAGGGTTTGGAGCGTCATGGGGCTTTTGTTCCTGTCTGTATTTCTCAGCAATGAGTATTTACTTTTGTGGAACGGGGCTGGCGATGCAGCCTGGCCTGTATTTCAGAGTCTGCAGGCACGTGCATGAGCCTGGGGTAGAGGACTCGTCTCTCTTGTGTTTGTAGTTCTCTAGGGAGCGTGGCAGCGCCATACCGGTCCTGCTTGCTGCGGGTCTCAGTCCCTGTGCCATCAGCTGGGATCTTCGCTGCTTTGCCTCATCGCTGGTCATTTTCATCTCATGCCACTGGCTGCCATCCTTTTACTGTTCAAGCTGGTCTCCCTCTCCACGTTTATCTCCAGAAAACCTCGCTCATCCACTCTGCTTGATCATGCCAGATTCCTCTTCCTCCTCCTCTTCTTCCTCTTCCTGTTCTTCTTCCTCTCCTCCTTCTCCTCTTCTTCCTTCTTCCTACTTCCTTCTTCTGTCTTCTTTTTTGTACCAGAATCAAACTTAGAACCTTGCACTTTGCAAGCAGGAAATAGAGCCACTGGGTTATGTTCCTGGCCCCTCATGCCATTTTTAAACTGTAGTTTTTTGAGCACTTTGTCAAATGTCTTGTGTCATTATTAACTATGAAACCCAGAGAGACTTGTCTCTTGATAGAGTTTTACAAGACAGTTGTAAATGGAATTGGAATATGGACCCATAATGGCCATATTTTTAAATACTATTTAGTCTGTGTGAGCTAAGGCACTCAGTTAATCTCTTTCTCAGTTTCCTTATCCATAAATTGGAAATAGTAATAGTAGTACTTCGTAAATGTGTTGTGAAAATTAAATTAATATGGAGAACTTAGAACAGTATCTGGCACATAAGTAAATGTTAAATAAATGTGAATTTCTATGCTTACTAGTTTCAAATCATAGAAATAAACTCAAGGCAGCTTACATTATTTTTTTAAAATTGAAAGGTTTATTTTGGCTCATAGTTCCATAGATTTCAGTGCATGGTTTCTTGGTGTGGTGATTTGTGTCTGGACGTCCCCCCAAGACCTCATGTAGTCACAGGGCAGGCTTCTAGAGTTTATAATTGACTCATGGTCCAGCGCTGGGATTATGGCTGTGAGTACCACACCCACCCTGGGGCAGGCAGCCTGATACCACAGGAGGGAGGGGAACAGGCTTTCTTCCATGCTCCTCCCTTTTGCTCTTGCTGTTTTCCACCTCAATGAACTGCTGCCCTCTGCCGTGTGCCACCCTGCCTTGGAGCCAGCTGAGTATGGACTGAAACTGGCATACTCTGTGAGCTAAACAAACCTTTCCTGCCTTAATTTTGGATGTCAGGTAGTTTGTCTCAGCAATGAGAGAAAAATCACCAAGACAGTTGACCATGTTGCGTTGGATATATGGTACACTGTGGTGCATGGTGGAAAAGACCCATTCCCCTCAAGGTCATCAAGAAGCAAAGAGAGAGAGACAAAAACAAGAGGATGAGGTTCCAGTGTCTTCCCAATGACCTAACTTCCTTCCACTAAGCTCCACCTCCTAAAGCTTCCTCCACCTTCCGGGAAGACCGCAGGCTGATAACCAAGCCTGTAACATATGGACCTTTCAGGGACACTTCCAAGCCATACTACTTATGGTATACAGTATGGCTTTTTGAAATGTGAATATATCATGGAATGGCTGGGTTATATATATATATATATATATATATATATATATATATATATATTACATATATTACTTCAATTATTTATTTATGGTGAGAACACTTAACATCTATCCTTGAAACAATTTCACGTACACAATTCATTGATAATAACCATAATTATCCATGGACAAATATTGTTTTATGTGAGATGTCTCAAACCAACTCATCGAACCCAAATTTTGTATGCTTTGTTTTTTATTTATTTATTTTTTTTGTTGTTTCAGAACCTTTGTTTGTTTATTCACTCATTTTTATGGCCGGCTCAGCCCACCCTGAGGGCAGGGCTGGCGCAGGGATTGAACCACGGTCCCTGCAGCCGCCCAAGTTTTCCCAAGCAGGAGCTTTAGACCACTGAGCCATCCTGCCGGGCAGTTTTGTATCCTTTGACTAGCAGCTTTCCAACTCTGCCTTCTTACCTGATCCGGCCTCTAGTGACCATTCTTCTCCTATCTGCTTAGCAGTTGGACATTCTAGGAATTCACACAAGAGTGAGATCATGCAATACGAAGACTGCTTACATTTTAAAAGGTTAATTTATTATTGTTATACTAAAAGTTATATAAATGTCTTACAGAACCCCAGGGCAGGGATACACCTGGGACTCGGGTGGGAACTGATGCCACATGAAAGATTTGTTCCCAATAATTTTATGAGTGTCAACTTCCTTCTCTGATTCTTGGACCTCCATCAGAAAGCCTACTGTGCTGCACCTTGTGAGTTACTGGCTTGGTCATGTGAAGAGAGTGAAGCTCTTCTCACTAATTCTTAGGGGAAGCTTCTGATGGGCCCAGTTTGAGTCAGGGCCTCAACATTTATCCAATAAATTCTACCCAAGGGAGTGTGGTATATGGTACAGAATGGCTGCCAGGTTAAGTCTGGTTAAATGCATATTGATTACTGAAAGAAATCAGCCCAGCTGTCTCTGCAAACTGTGTCCACCATTACTACAGAGGATCTGTCTGGATGTCTTTACATTTCTTATATCAGCTCATGGTGCTTTGCATAGTGGATGCTAATTCCAGATTAGCCAGAATTGAGCTGTAGACATAAAATAAAAGAACTGCAAAGCTGTCCCCATCATAGTGGCCAGGAAACAGACAAGGCAGAAGCTGAAGAAACATGGCTGGTGATCTGCCTCTTCTGATAGGGCTCTACCTTTTAACACAATCTGCAGTTACTGAATTCATTATTGGCTAGGTCCACTAATGAGTACTGCACCTGCATGACCCAACCACATTCCACACACACATAAGAATTTGAAGGGACATCCTAGGTCTAGCCCACAACATTAGGTCCACTCGCTAAGGTTGGAATGTGGTAGAATTAGATGGGCTTCCAAAGTTCCCTGGAGCTCAAAGCAGTGAAGTGAAGTTCTTCCTCTTTCCCTGTGTATCCCTCTCCCTACTGCTATCATGTGCCCAATTAATTCAAATTATAATCTCAAATTTGGAAATATGCAGTTAGCAGCAATCCCTTTGTCCAGATCTCTAGCAAAGGCCAGTGCTGCCCACTCGTCTGGGCCTGACCTTCCTCTCTCACAATGAGCGGTCTATCAGGCCCCCAGCACTGAAAGTTTCTCTCTGGGCAGTGGCTGCCTGGGCATCAGCCTGGGAGGCCTGAACAGTGCAGCAACAGTGCAGGCGTTGGCAGCATGCCTGGGCTAAGGTCACTTCCAGGGGTGAAATCAGGTTCTAGGCAAACATGAGGATCACATATATGAGATTATCTCCTTCACCCTCAGCTGCAACTGTCCAATTTTTAACACCCAACTTGTTCACATAAACAGAGAAAACACCCACAGGCTTTCTGTTCTTACCCCACTAGTCTTCACTGTGTAAAGTGGAGGTTCCCAGGCTTGTCTGTACATTAAAACTATAGGGAGCTCTGGAGAATCCTGGTCCTAGGCAGCATCCTAGACCAATGAAATCATATTCTTTGTAGACAAGACAAAGTATCTATCAATATTTAAGAATAAAATTCTACAGGTGGTTTGTGCAGCTGAAGTTGAAAGCATCTGTATCAGTGTTCGTGCATTCTGATGACCCAGCTAGTCTTGCATAACTTGAGAATGGGGCGCGGCAGTCTTACTCCCTCACCCTCCATTGGCCCAATCTTCTCCTTGCCTAAGTGTGTCCTTTTGTGCGCAATCGATTGACACATCAAAGTGAAGGACTTTCCACTCTGCTTTCTCCTTTCCCCACTTCCCTGTCATCATTATGATTTTTCTGCCTCCCAATCTTGACTCAGAACTTTTGGTTAATCTGATTAGCTCCATCCTGAGAATCTTTATTGCATGCAAAACCTTCAGTTGGGCCATTTTAGCTGGTAATTGTGCTGCTTTATAAAAGTATCCTATAACTCAGAGGTGTCCCAAATTTCCTGGTCAAGGAGATTATGGGACCTCAGAGGAAAGGGATGAATGAACTGCAGTGCGTCTAAGGAGAGTCACCCAGAGAAAAACATTCTCTCAGGCTTTCACAGAAAGCAAAATAGCCAAGCAATGGCCGTGACTCGTCCTGAAGGCTGACACTAACAACAGTTCTAC
>PVJA010010835.1:0-21124 GCA_004027025.1 Myocastor coypus
TATATATATATATATATATATATATATATATATATATATATATATATATATATATGTTCTAAAAGAGTTTGGGAACAGCTTGCAAATACCTCCATAAAAACTCAGCCAAAAGCAGGTGCATATTAACTGCCTGTACACGTTTTAGAACTCCAGCTTTATTTATTTATTTATTTATTTATTTATTTATTTATTTATTTATTTGTCTTTTTGAGACAGGGTCTCACTGTGCAGTTCAGGCTGGTCCTGCGCTCACTTTTGTAGCCCAGGCTGGTCTCAAACTCACACCAATCCTCCTGCCTCAGCCTCCCAAGTGCTGGGATTACAGGCGTGAGCCACCACGCCCGGCAAGAACTCCAGCTTTAGAGCTGGTAGAGCATTTAACAGGACCAGCCAGTTCACTCAGAAAAGATGAAGCACTGACCAGCATCATTCCCAGGATTGCTCCATACCTATTCCCCTTGATTTTTATGCTTTTTCAGGTTTGCTTACCCCAGTCCTTGCTTTACCTTAGCTCTATGGATGGTTGCTAGAGCATCAAATAGTCCATCAAACACTTGACCAAGACTTGATGAGCATCCCAGGTACATTGGACCCTCTCCTAGATCCGATTAATTCCCTCACTGCCTTGCCAGAGTAATGCTCCAGAACCCATAGGCTCAAACTATGTCTTTCCTTAAATGCAATTTAGGGGGAAAAAAAACATTGTAATAAGACACTCTTAGGGGGGCCCAGCGGGGTGGCTCAGTGGTCTAAAGCGCCTGCTTAGGAAAGCTTGGGTGGCTGCAGGGACCGCAGTTCGATCCCTGGCACCACGTGCTGCACCAGCCCTGCCCTCAGGGCAGGCTGAGCCGGCCATAAAAATAAACAAACAAATAAATAAACAAAAGTTCTGAAACAAGAAAAATAAAATAAAATTAAGTTAAAATTTACAAAAATATTTTTAAAAAAATAAAGACACTCTTAGGGACTTAGGCAAGGACCACTGACAATCCCGATGTTAATGCTGCCGGCTGGGTCTTGTCTCAGAAGACCACATGTAACGCGCCCAGGAAGGATTTACTGGGAAACTAGAAGCGGAGGAAATGAGAGCAGAAGGTGGTCCCCCACACCAGAAAATTTCAGTTTGTTAGCTGCCCAGGCAGTAGTTCTTCTAGCTCCTGTCACTTTTGTGTTTTAGAAGGGCCTGGTTACCGGGATGCATATTGTGAGAACCGATTCCCAACTGACGAGCCACTCTGCCTTGTATTTCTGCTTGCTTATCCCTTAGAATCCCTAGACCACCAGAGATGAGTGTTGGATATTTGAGGATGATCCCAAGCAGTGCCCACCATCATAAATGAATCTGCCTGCGAATCCAGGGTGTTTCTACTTTCCATGGCCAAAGCATTTCCCGATAGAAGCTGCCCAGCGCAGCGCACTACCTGATGGGGTCTCGGTAAAGGGCACATTTCAGCCCTGGCAAACGGTGAACATGGGCAAGTTCACAAGACCCTTGGGGTTCTGAGGGCGAGGAGACAAGGGATCAGGTTTTAAATACTTAGGTATTAAATTCTGCTTACGAAATGAGTTCGCTTTGACATGGCAGCGCAGGCCTGAAAACCCAGAATCTGAGTCTACACAGTGAGTTTAAGGCCAGGACGAGCCACAGAGGCAAATCTCTGTCTGAATCAAAACAAAAGGAAAAGAAAGAAGTTTTCCAATTTTTGAAGGGTCAAAGTGTAACATTCCCTAACTCCCTTGAATGATGGTCACATCTACAGAGCTGCCCAAATATCTAATTCCTGTGTTTATTTCCAAGAGATCACACACACACACACACACACACACACACACACACACACACACACACACATCTGAAAGGAGAATAAAGCTGGTAAACAAATACTTAGTATGAAATGTTTCATGGACACAAAAAACCTTCCTCTTTGACGACCTCTGGGGCTCACGTGGAGCTCAGTGGAAAGTTCTAGCCACATCCTTCCCTAGAGACGGTTTCCAGGCACAGAAATGGAGCCCAGGGAAGGCACACCGCCCGGTTTTCCATCCCCAGGCCGCAGGTGCCTTACCAAGCGGTACGAGGAAGATGATGCTCAGCACTGCTATGAACTGCAGCAGCTGCTGCACCGGGAAGTTAAGCAGCCCCAAGTGGTCCTTCATGGTCCCTTCAGGAGGGCCCAGCGCCGAGCACAGCTGTCTGTCCTCTTCGACCTGCTGTGGGAAGTATGAGGAGGGATCCTGGCGTCTCGGGGTCAGGGTGTCACCCCGGGTGGTGACAGAAATTTGCTGGAGGCGACAGTGGGCAGGGCTGAGGCCAAGGGTGCCAATCAGCGCGCCCGCTCTCTAGGCGCATTGGCAGGCGCCTGCAGAGAAGGCTCCGGGCTCAGAGGCAAGGGTCAGCTGGCCGGGCACCTGAGCCCAGAGGGGAGGCCGCTTCCTCCTTGTGCAGGACCTGGTGTGTGTGCCTGGATGAGATCTTTGTTCAACAAATGGGCCGCAGTGCTTGTGGCTTTTGCACCCGCCTTAAAACCACCCCTGCAGCTGAACCCTCGGTGTGTACAGGGAATCCTGCAGGGACGGGGGAAGGCGCAGAACCACCCGAATCACTACCAGTCTGAGATGGGGAGGTGTGGGGCTGCTTTTGCATTTTGGGTCCTTGGATTCTCTGTAAATAGAGGATTCTCCTCATTTGTTTAACTGAGAACAGACCACGTGCTCGCAGCATTCTGGGTGCTGGGGTCTGGCACAGAGTAACCAGGTGTCATCCATACATAAAGACTCTGCTTTAAGGAAAGATGAATTTATTCTGACCAAAATTAGTGACCATGGCTCTGGAATACACATTCAAATTCCACGTGGTAAAGGTTACACTAACTTTTATAGCCAGAGAATAAAAGAAAGTCACATGTCACCACATTCACAAGTACCTGGGGGAGGGTGTCAGATACACAGTGTAGCAAAGAGAGAAAACTCGCCTAAGATTTTAATGTTATACCATTCTTAGGCTGGTAGAGCCTAGAGGTCCACTGAGTTTAGCGATCTATTCCAAAAGTTCACTAGCTGTAAGAATGTTAGGTCAAATATAAAGTAAATGGCTATTGAAGGGACTCAAACAGCCCACCACAATTTTGGCTCTTCGCCTGCAGGTGCCTCATCTCTCCACAGTCTGGCCCTTGCATGCTTAGGAGCCTGTAGGACATCTAATACGGGTACAGCTTTGTCACGGCACTGCAAGCCATTCCATTGTGTTGTTCAGTGCAGTTCACAGGAGAAACAAGCAAAATAAGAGTCCAACTTCATACCTAATTACAAATGGACTAGACTGTGTATGACTAGAAGATTCTAGGACCTTTATGGGAGGGTCATGGAAGGGTCTGTGAAGGTTCCCCTGACTTACATTAACAATTACAGTGATTTAGTAACTAGTCTACCACGCCAAGGGAAGCACATGTAAAAGTATGTCAAAAGGATACACTTCTTGTTTCTTTCTGTGTGCAAAATTTTTCTTTGGGGTTTTTATTGGTCAAAGAATCTCTTCCTCCTCTCTCTTTTCTTTTCCTTTGCCCTCCTTCTTTCTTTCCCTACCCCTTTTCCCTGGTGGTAGTGAGGATTGAACCTCCAGCCTTTACACCAGGCTGTGTCTCTAATTCCTTTTGCCTTTTATTTATTTATTTATTTTTTAGGTCTTATTAAATCATTACAAAACTAGGCTGGGCTCAAAGTTGTGATCTTCTGCCTCAGCCTTCTGGAATATGGGACTACAGGTCTGAACTCCCATTCTTGGCTTTAACTCTTTCCGATTTCTTCTCTGAACCTGTACTCTGTGTGGGAACGCTGTGTCCAACGTGGTGGAGAGCTCTTTCCACACCTAATACCACTCTTAGGGACTCTACACAGTAAGCATTAGTTCCAGTTTTGCAGCTACAGAAATCAGGGGTTAGATGATTCAAATGGAGTTTTACGTAACTTGGAGAGATCCACATCTGTTCTTCATCTGCTAACTTAATCATAAAGAAAGTATAACTGGGCATTGTTCTTGGTACTGGTGAAATAAAAGTGAGCTTAGATGTAGTCTCGTGCCTTTGAGAATTCCCACATATGAATCCACTGACTACTTGTAGAAAAGCTTCTGTGTACTAGACTGAGTAGGGAGCTGGGGTGGGCTACAATGGTGAGTAACAAAGGTCTCTGTGCTCCTAGACACAAAGTCTAGCTGGGGAAAAGACAACAATTAGATATGCATACAAACATGTGGTCCTGCCCTGAAAGAAGCACGTAGAGTCCGGGCACAGAGCATAGTGGACAGCGATGTGTAAAGGTAGAAGCAACGAGAGTGGAAAACAGTGAACCCTGGGGAGAGTGGGGCAGCATGAGTGCACAGGATGGCGGCTTCACTTGCTGGGAAGGCTGAAGGGAACAGACAAGGATTTGAGAGGCGCATGGGAGATATAAATGGCAGGTTGGTCCAGTCACTGGATTCATCATCCATTGTTAAGTAAGGAGAGTGAGACATCTAGAAGTCCTGATATTAATGACTTGGAGTGCAGTGAATGATGCTCTCTTCAACTCCCCAAAGTACTCAGCTGGCAGAAAAAAAAAAAAAATCCTCATGTATCATTACCGCCCATTACAATCCATTGCAACCAAGCACAGACTCAGCAGAGCCCAATCTGTGCAACATTCCAACATCAATCACTTATATTTTTGACCTGCAACAAGTGCACACTAGTGCATAGCGTGTGTGTCAGGCTGCTGGAGTTGAGTGATTACTGGCTTGAAATGAGAAACTTTGACTCTTCCAGCTACTGCAAGCACTTCCTCTACCTCAGTCTTCATTAATCTCTAGAATGAAAAATAACAGGAGAGGGTTAGCCAAATAGCTCAGCTGATTAAAGAGCTTGCAAGAAGGCTCAGGGGCTCAGGGTTCAGTCTCTGTCATGTTGCGCCAGTCCAAACCCCGGGCATGCTGAGATGGCAATTGAGACTGGGCATGGTGCCATGCGCCTGCAATCCTGGCTCTTCGGAGGGTGTAAACAGGAAGCTCACTATGCATCCGATCTAGTAATTAGACCTTGAACACCCTGTAGACCCTTCCCTACAACACAGTAAATATATAAATATATAAATATATAAATATATAAATGTAACAGGAGAAGAGAAATACTTAACCGAGAAGGAAGTGGCAAGTGGCACTTTCTCACTGAGCCCTGATTCACTGCGTGTGAAGGTGGCTCAAACCTACAGATGTGAGGTAACTCATTCATGTCAGAGGCCTCCACAGAGAAACATACAAGTGGAACAGAGCAGTACATACAGTGGACCACAGTGGCCAGTGAGTTATTCAGGTTCAGAGTCCCCAAGGTGAGATCAAGTGGCTGGCAATCATCTCAGAGAGAGGTAAACTGAGCTAAGAATTCAGAGCAATGGCAAGCTGTCTCCCTCAGCTGGTTTATTCACAGTGTCTGGTGAGGCAAAGCTGAGGTCACACCAGTAGGAAGTCAGTGCACTGAGTTTTAAGTGTGCAAGAAGCTGAGTGAAAGCTAGCAGGAGGTACAATGATTGTCATAGGCTAAGCCAGTCAGGTCTCCATTTCACACCCAGAAACCAGTCTGAACTTCAGTGGAAAAAAAAAAAAAAAAAAAAAAGATACAGGCATTCTGGAATTATAAGCTATCCACTATATGTTTATAGCTAGCTTTCTGGGATTAATTGACATAGACCTAGACTCTGCCTACCCACTTTGTATGCCAGTTACAGAAAACACATGTCTTAAAGTGCAAATGATATTTTTTTTAAAGAAAAAGCATGTTTAAAGAACAGCACAAAACTTCCCAAACAGGGAAAAGGAATTTGACATACAGAAAAGTGAGGCATATGGAACTCCAATTAACTGCAATTTTTAAAAAAAGCTACACAAAGTCATATTATAGTCAAAATTCAATACAAGAACAGAATATTAAAAGCAGTTAGATAAAATAAATGAATCATTCATGAAAGAAGGCCAAAATCACAACAGGCTTCTCAACAGAAATTCTCAAGTGAAGGAGAAAATGGAGCGAAGTATTTGAAGCTCTAAAAGGAAAAACCCTTCAATTCAGACTGATGCATCCCACAAAACTTTCAAAATCCATGAAGAAATAAGGTACTTTTATGAGAAAGAACACATGAAGAAATTCCTGAATGCCAAGCCAGCACTCCAAAACGTTCTCAGAGATGTTATAGGAAGAGATAATGAGAACTACAGTGCCATGAAGCCCAACAGAGTGACTCCGCCAGCCAAAGAAAATAATTAACAGAGGGACAGCAAAGGGAATCAACAACAGGAAAATAAATCAATACATTTCAGTTATAATCCTCAATGTTAATAGTATCAATTCACCCATCAAAAGAGACTGGCAGAACAAAGAAGTAAGATCCAACAATATGCTGCACACAAGAAAAATATTTAGTTCAAAAAGAAATTCAGAGACTGAAAGTCAAATGATGGAAAACAATACTCCAGAACACAGAAAGAAAGCAGGGGTAGATCTCCTATTAGAAGACAAAGTAGCTAAAGCGCCTGCTTAGGAAAGCTTAGGTGGCTTCAGGGACAGCGGTTCAATCCCCGGCACCACATACTGCACCAGCCCTGCCCTCAGGGCAGGCTGAGCCGGCCATAAAAATAAATAAACAAACAATCAACAAAAGTTCTGAAGGGCCCAGCGGGATGGCTCAGTGGTCTAAAGCTCCTGCTTGGGGAAGCTTGGGCAGCTTCAAGGACTGCGGTTGGATCCCCGGCACCACATGCTGCGCCAGCCCTGCTCTCGGAGTGGGCTGAGCCGGCCATAAAAATGAGTCAATAAACAAACAAAGGTTCTGAAACAAGAAAAAAAAAAAGTTCTGAAAGAAGAAAAAAATAATAAATTCTAAAAAAAGAAAAAGAAAAAGAAAAAAAAAAAGAAGAAGACAAAGTGACCACTGTTAAATTTTTGTTCTTGTTTTGAAATTCTGTATTATATGTACTCTTGTTTGTTACTGTTTTTCTATCTTCGTTTCTGCTGTTTTTACTCTTTAAAATAAAATTAAACTAGTAAAAAAAAAAAAAAAAAAGAAGAAGACAAAGCGGATTTCAAACCAAGATTGACTGAGATAGGTAAAAAAGTTCACTAGATAGCAATCCAAGAAGAAGTGATAATCATGTTTGTATGCATATCTAATCATAAATATATATGTAAAAATAAAAATATACAGCAAATACCAGCACAATGAACTATTTAATACAAGTATTAATTCACATGAAAAATCAAATAAACACATGCAATTATAATGACAAACCTCAAGACCCCACTATCACAAAGGGATATATGAACTAGATAAAAAATATTAACAAAGAAATAGCAGAACCAAACAGAACTTTTGAACAAATGGGCTTACTAGATGTCGGCAGAGTGCTCCACCCCAAAATATTGGAAAGCACATCAGGTGCACATCAGATGCTCTCTAGAATAGACCACATACTAGCTACAAGAACATGATCAAGTAAATGCAGAGTAACTTAAATTATTCCATTCATATTACAGATCATAGTGCAATGAAATTAGAAATCACTGGCAAAAGAAACCAGAAAAAAATTTCATAAACACATGAAAATTAAATAATACCTCCAGAATAATGAATGGGCCACAGATGAAATTAAAGAAGAAATTAGAGTTTCTAAAATGAAATTATATATATATATATATATATGTAATTCTATATTCTATATATATATGTTATATATATACATATGTATTTGGTATTTAGTACAGGGTTTAAAGGTCTACAGGGTTTCACTATGTAGATAGGACTTCTAATGATCCTCTTGTTCTCAGCCTCCTCATTTTCAGCACTGACATTACAGGTGCATGCCACCACACCCAGCCTCAGTTGCTGTCTTAGAGTGCCCCACGGGCAGGGCCAGCACAACAGACCTGGGATAGAACCTCATCCACTGGGCTCTGCCTAAGTAGGTGCTCTATCTGGTTGGTCCTTGAAATGAAACTTCTAATACAACATACTGGAACTTATGGAATGAATACAATGCAAGCAGTCCTGTGAAAGAAATTTATACCAGTAAATTCTCATATTAGAAACACAGACTGACCTCAGATGAACAATCTAATGGTGAACTTAGGGTTTCTAGGAAAAAAAAAAAAAGCCCAAAGCTCAAATGAGGCTGGAAATTATAAAGATCAGAGTAGAAATGAGTGCAGTAAAGATTAAGAAAACAACAGAAAATTAATTAATTGAAGAGTTGGTTGTTTGAAAGAGTAAATAAAATTGACAAATCTCTAGCAAACCTTTTCAAAGCAAAAAAAGAGACTCAAATCCATACAATTAGGAATACAACAATGAAATTACAACAGATTCTGCAGAATTTCAGAAGCTCATCAATACTTGCTTCAAGAACCTATATTCTAATAAGATGGAAAACACATAAAAATTTTTGTTTTGTTTTGGACATAGTCTTGCTATGTAGTATAAGATGGCCTAGGATTCATGGTGATCTTCCTGGCTGAGCCCTTTGAGTGCTGGAAATACAGGGATGTACGACCAAGCTCAACAGAAGAAATGGGAAGATTCCTAGAAACAGATTCCTGGATAGATATAAATTACCAAAGCTGAATCAAGAAAATATAAAAATTCTAAATAATCCTGCAAGGTGATACATACCTGTAAGCCCAGCACTTGGGAGGCTGAGACAGGAGGATTGGCATGAGTTTGAGACCATCATGGGCCACACAGTAAGCTCAAAGGCAGCCTGAACTACAGAGTGAGACCTTGTCTCAAAAAATCTAAATTGCCAGGGGTACAAGTGCCTATCTGGCAGTACAAGGTCCTAAACTCAATTCCCAGTTCTAAAAAAAAGAAAGAAAGAAAACTTAATAAATCAGTATCAGTCAATCAAATTGAATATTTTATTAAAAACCTACCACCACCACCACCAACAACAAAGCCCAGGCCCTGACAGATATGATGCTGAATTCCACAAGAAATTTGGAGATGATCTAATTTTACAATTTCTCAAACTCTTTAATGAAACAGAATTCATTCTGGAAGCAAAAATTACCCTAATACCAAAACCAGAGAGGGATCTAACCAAAAAGGAAGCCAATGTGCCTCATGAACAGAGATGTAAAAATCCTTAATAAAATACTGGCAAATATAATGCAGCAAATCATCAAGAAGATTAAACATCATGACCAAGTAGGATTCATCCAGGGATGCAGGGATGTCTCATCATATGGAAACCAAGCAATGTAACATACCATATCAATAGAGCCAAAGGAAAAACCCATGCAATCATCTCAAGAGATGTAGAAAAAGTGGCTAAATGGGGCCCAGCAGGATGGCTCAGTGGTCTAAAGCGCCTGCTTGGGAAAGCTTGGGCTGCTTCAGGGACCGTGGTTCGATCCCCGGCACCACATGCTGCGCCTGCCCTGCCCTTGGGGTGGGCTGAGCTGGCCATAAAAATGAGTGAATAAACAGACAAAGGTTGTGAAACAAGAAAAATAAAATTAAATTAAATTGAATTTTTAAAAAAGTGGCTAAAAATGTCAAATACCCATTCATGAAAAAAAAAGAACTATAGAAAATTGAAATAGAAAGTCTTTATCTCAATGTGATAAAAGCCATCTACAACAAACTAACATGCTACATGGAAAAAATTTTTTAAATTTTCATTCTAAAATTAGGAACAAGGCAAAGATGTCTGCTGTCACCACTCTTGATATAGTTCTGGAAACTTTAGCCACAGCAATTAGGCAAGAGAAAGAAATAAAAGGAATAACGATAAGAAAGGAAGAAGGGCCGGGCGTGGTGGCGCACGCTTGTAATCCCAGCACTCGGGAGGCTGAGGCAGGAGGATTGGTGCGAGTTCGAGACCAGCCTGGGCTACAAAAGTGAGCTCAGGAGCAGCCTCAACTGCATAGCGAGACCCTGTCTCAAAAAGACAAAAAAAAAAAAAAAAAAAAAGAAAGGAAGAAGGTCAATTGCCATTGTTTGTGGAGGACAGGATAGAAGACTCCAACACCTTCACAAAATCAAAAAGACTTCTTGATTTAATAACCAAATTCAGCAGCATAGCTGGATACAAAGGCAGCACCAGAAGGTCAACAGCATTCCTGTACACAAGAGTCAAACTCCCTGAGAGAGCACTCGGGAACCACACTTGTCACATTAGCTTCAAGATAAATGAAATGCCTAACAATAAATCAGTTGAAGAAAGTAAGCAATGTATATATCGAAAGCCAGAGCACTCCGAATAAGGACATGACAGATGGTATCTGAAAATGGAAAGATAAGACCTTTTTCTTGGGTAGAAAGAATCAATATAATGAAAATGGCCATACTTCCAAAACTTTTATATAGTTGTAATGCAATCGGAATCAAAACACCGATAGTATATAGCACAGTATTAGAGAAAAAAATTGTAAAATTCACTTGGAACCAAAAGAGATCTAGAAATAGCAAAAGCAATTGTGGGCAACAAAAGCAAGACAGAATTTATCACAATCCCTGACTTGAAATTATATTATAAAGCCACTGTGATAAAAACAGCATGGCACTGGCAAAAAAAAAAAAAAAAAAGACCCCAGCATCCATGAAACAGCTTAGATTCTCAACCAGTGGGTCGCGACCCTGGTGAGGGTCGAATGACCAAAACACATTGGAAAATGTTACTTATTTGGAATTTCAGTTTTGAAGTAGCCACCAAAATTATTTTTTGGTTTGGGGTCACATCAACATGAGGAACTGTATTGCAGGGTCACAACATTAGAAAGGTTGAGAACCACTGGTTTAGAAGATGCCGGAAAAGAATTCCAGACATACTTAGCTGTCTTATCTTTGACAGAAGAGTCCAAACACATCCACTGGTAGAAAAATAGTGCTTGTTTGGTTGGTTGGTTGGCTTTTTGCAGAAGCAGGGATCGAACTCAGGACCTTGCATTTGCCAGGCAGGCACAAAAAAATAGCTCCTTAAATGGTGCTGGGGAAGGTGGCACTCCATGTGCCAAATATTAAAATTAGACCCACAGCTTTCATTATGCACTAAAGTAAAATCAAAATGGATCAAATATCTGAATATTAAAACAGAACTGAACTACCAAAATAGACAGCTCTATACAGAACTGACAGTTCTAAACAGAACTGTCTAAATATTAAACCCTAAATCTGTGGAGGATAGAATGGGTAAAACTCTTGCAGACAGTGGTGCAGGTACATAGTTTATGAACAAAACCATGACCTCGAAGGAAGTTTCAAAATGAATCAATAAATGGGATCTCATCCTATTAAAAAGTTTTTTGCACAGCAAAGGAAACACCCAGCAGAGTGAAAGGACAACCCAGTATGGAAACAAAGTTTGCCCACTGTTCTTCAGATAATGGAAAATATCTAAGATATATAAAGAACTCAAAGAGTCAGACCCCACAAATTTAATGGCCCAAACTAAAAATCAGCATCTGAAATGCATAGACATTTCTCAGATGAAGAACTAGAAATAGCAAATAGATATATTTCAAAATGTTCAACGTCATTGATCACTGCATGTGATTAGTGTCCTCAGCAAAGAGGACCAGGAGAGCTCATCTGCTCTACCTGCCTTGTGAGTGTCCAGTGAGACCAAAGGTGTCTGCAAGACAGGAGAGAGCACTCATGAGAACCTTGCAGGGCTGGCACCCTGAGCTTGGGCTTCCCAAGTGCCCAGACTGTGACAAATAAATCATTGCCATTTACGTCCAGTCTATAGCACATTGCTATAGCAACCCAAACGAAGCAAGTCAGCCCAGTGTAGCAAATGGGCTTGAATTTCATGTTTCTGCCTTTCTGGTTGTTTATAGTTAGTTGGTCTTTGACTTGTTAGTTCTTGTTTGTCAGTTCTTCTCATTCTTACTTATTATTACTTTTTGTTTCAGCACATGCCATTCCCAAGTCATTATAGCTACTATAATTTTGTTTCTTTCTTTTTTTTTTTTCTTTTGAGACAGGGTCTCGCTGTGCAGTTCAGGCTGGTCTTGAGCTCACTTTTGTAGCCCAGGCTGGTCTCGAACTTGCGTCGATCCTCCTGCCTCAGCCTCCTGAGTTCTGGGATTATAGGCGTGCACCACCATGCCCGGCTCTTTCTTGGTTTTTTTTTTTTTTTTTTTTTTTTTTTTTTTTTTTTTTTTTTTTTTTTTTTTTTTTTTTTTTTTTTTTTTTTTTTTTTTTTTTTTTTTTTTTTTTTTTTTTTTTTTTTTTTTTTTTTTTTTTTTTTTTTTTTTTTTTTTTTGAGACAGAGTCTCACTATGCAGTTGAGGCTGGCCTTGAGCTCACTTTTGTAGCCCAGACTGGTCTTAAACTCACACCAATCCTCCTGCCTCAGCCTCCCAAGCGCTGGAATTACAGGCATGAGCCACCAATCCCAGCCTTATTTCTCTCTTGTAATCCTGCAAACTCCTAGCTGGTCTCCTGCCATGTTTTGGTTTCTAAACTATCAGGTATAACTCCTGTTCACAATGTGGGGTGATTTGCATGAGTGTCCCTCAAAGATATATATCTGTTTCTCTAATATGGGCATCTACCACCACAGACTTTCTGCCTACAAATGCTTTCATTATGACCCAGAAGTTCCAGTATGTTCTACTGGTTTCATCGTTTGATTGTAGAAACTGTGTTAATTTCTTCATTAATTTCATTATAGGGGCCCAGCGGGATGGCTCAGTGGTCTAAAGCACCTGCAGGCGGCTGCAGGGATGCGGTTTCGATCCCCAGCACCACATGCTGTGCCAGCCCTGCCCTCAGGGCAGGCTGAGCTGGACATAAAAATAAATACAAAAATGTTCTGAAATAAGAATAAAATAAAATAAAAATTTCATTATAACTGATGCATTACTCCAGAAAGTATTTTTTTCATTTCCATGTATTTGCCTTATTTCTTTGGTTTCTTTTGTCATTGAAATCTAGTTTCATTATAGCCTGATAATATGCATGGGTTAATTTCATTTTTTGCATTTATTATGCATGCTTTGTGAGCTAACATAGATTATTTTCGAGAAAGCCCCATGTGCTGCTGAGAATGTGCATATATATGTGGACCTTAAGGAGGTGGTGCCTGCGGCGAGACCCTTAAGTATTGGGGACAAGCCCTGTAAAGGGATTGTAGGTCCCTGTTCATCTTTTCCACTTTCTGGCCCAACATGTGACCTCTTACCTCCACACATGAAGTACTTCTAAGCCCTCAGTAGCAAAGCAAATAAAGCTGCCCAATTGTGAGCTTAATCCACCCAAATTTGAGCCAAAATAAACCTCCCTTTATTTGATAAGAAGCTGTTACACTTTAGTCAGTCTGAATTTCTTCCTGCTGAGAAACCAAATCTCGGGAAGAGGAAGTTCCATCTGAGTCTCAAAGACAACTAGAAATTTAATTATTTTATAACTCTCCACTAGCTTCTCTGTTTCTGTCAGTGTCATTTTCTCTAAGCAAGAATTAAAACTAATTAAAAAAGAATTAAAAAAGAGAAAACTCTTTTTCTGTTTGTTGGATCTGGTTTGGTTTTAGGTGCTGTGAACCCAGTGCTTCATGAATGTTAGAAAAGAGCTCTATCACCAAGTTACATCCCCAGCCCACAAATGCGTGTTTTTTTTTTCATAAGGAGGTAACATAGCTGCCAAGGACATCACATTTGAACTTTATCCTTTGACCATATCTTAAATAAGTGAATTTTCAGCTTCCTGAGGCCATAAGTTCAAAATCTAGCTTAGATCACAAGTCCATTCCTGGCCCAACCCACTAAAATGAAATAGAGTATCCCATTGTTTTAATATCATGACTTTCAAGTTGCCCTGTGATCGAGAGAAAATTCTAGATGGATTGTGCCAAGGTTCTGCAATCAAAACCAAATGGAAGAGAGAAATGAGGCAAAAGGAGTTAGATCAACCAACACCAGCATGTCCAAGTTCCTATAACAAACAATACTAGATATAAAGGATCAGGTAAGCATCGATTCAGTTATAACAGGGGGTCTCAATTCCCCATTGTCACAAATAGATAGGTCCACTACACAAAAAAGTCAAAAAATACCAAAGTTGAATCAAGTCTTTAAATAAATGGACTTAATGGTTACTACAGAGTGTTCCACCCAAACACAGAATGCACATTCCCACAGCACATGGGGCTTTCTCTAAAATAGTCTATGCTAGTCACGAAGCATGCACAAACAAATGCAAAAAAAAAAAATGAAATTATCACATGCATATTATCAGGCTATAATGAAACTAGATTTCAATGACAAAAGAAACCAAAGAAATAAGGCAAACAAATAGAAATGAAAAAAATACTTTCTGGAGTAAGGCATCGGTTATAATGAAATTAATGAAGAAATTAACACAGTTTCTACAACCAAATGATGAAACCAGTAGGACATACTGGAACTTCTGGGACATAATGAAAGCAGTTGTAGGGGAAAAGTCTGTATCAGTAGATGACCACATCAGAGAAACAGAGCAAGTCCAATTTAATAACCTAATGATTTACCTCAAGATTCTAGAACATAAAAGCAACCCAAACCCAAAGCTAATATATAAGGTGGGGTTGAGGAGATAGCTCAGCGGTCTAAGCACTTGCCTGGCAAGCATAAGGACCTGGGTTGGATCCCCAGTACCACAAGCCTTGTTGGCCCCAGAATACCAGATGTACTGTGCTGGGCATCGAAACTGGGTGTGGTACAAAAACATCTGTAATCCCAGTGCCAGAAAGCATGAAACAGGAGGATCGCTACAAGTCTGAGCTGTGTATCAAGATCTGTGTCAAATAAACAAATAATAAAACTAATACAAGGAAAGAGATAAAGTTCAGAGCAGAAACTGATAAACTTAAGAGTAAAAATGCTATATGAAAAATGAATCAGGCCGGGCGTGGTGGTACACACCTGTAATCCCAGCACTTGGGAGGCTGAGACAGGAGGATTGGTGCGAGTTCGAGACCAGCCTGGGCTAAAAAAGTGAGCTCGAGGCCAACTTCAACTGCATAGCGAGACCCTGTCTTAAAAAGACGAAAAAAAAAAATGAATCAAAGATCTGGTTTTTGAAAGAACAAATAAGACGAACCCCTAGCCAATCTTACCATAAAAAGGAAAGACACAAATTCATGCAATTACAAATACAAAAGGTCCAATCACAATGAATCCTGTCATAACCTAGATTATTTTTTCCTTTTTTATTTAATATTTTATTGTATAAATTTAACAATGGTTATATTACATATTTTCATCACATAACCTAGATTATTAACCACTTTGAAAATGTGTAACCTAATATAAGAGAGACTTCAGAAGAAATGGATGGATTCCTAAATACAAATGAATTTGTAAGACTGAACCAAGAAAACACAAAAACCCTGAGTAGTCCAGTATCAGGCAATGAGACCAAAGAAGTAATTTTAAAAAAAAGAAGAAAGAAAGAAAGAAAGAAAGAAAGAAAGAAAGAAACTGCCAACTAAAAAATCTTGGGTCTCATTGGATTCACTGCCAAATTTGACCACCCCCCAAAAAAATCAGAAGGTGTAATGTCAATACTTTCTGAATTCTTTAATAAATTGAAAGGGAAGAAGGACTTCCAAAATCAGGCCTGGGAGCTAGCATCACCCTGATTCCAAACCCAGAAAAGGACTCAACCAAAAACAAGGAGTATGGCCTAATCTCTTTAATAAACATAGATACAAAAATCCACAACAGGCAAACAAGATGCGATAAATCATCCAAAAGTTATGCATCACCAGGCACAGTGACACACATCTGTAATCCCAGCCCTTGGGGGTTAGATGGGTTTTTCCCAAGGAGGTAGAAGTCATTTTCTTACCACGGGGCTAGACAGCAGAAAAATGTGTGAGAAGCTTGAACTTATTATCTACCTGCCTGAACAAAGATGTTGATCTTCTTCCTCAGTGTTTCTCAGGCCATCAGGAAGTACCTACAGCATTAGTTCTGCAGTCTTCAGGCATTCAAACGTCGCACCCACTTTCTGGGGTCTCCATTTTGCAGACAGAAACTGAAGAGTTTCTCAGTCTCCATGATGGCACAGGCCAGCATGTTATAACAGCCATCTGTCCATTGATCCATAGATCAATCCATCCACCCCTCCAGTTCTATGATTATATTTCTCTGGAGAACCCAGACACTGGTACCTCCACTCCCCATTCTTTCTGTCGCACTGAGAACTAAGTAGTCCTCTATTTTGTGGTTATCACCTCTTGTTTTTTTTTTTTTTCTAACACTGTCACACAACTTTATTGATCCTTGCTTAATATATGCATTGAGGTTGATGAGCTAGCTTTCCTTTGTTATAACAAATACCTGAAATAATTGGTATAGAGTTTCTTTGGGCTCACTAGCTTGGAGCTTGAGTCTGCTATGTGCCAGCTTGCTGCTTTGCCCTGTGGCACCACATTGTGGCCTGAGTGTGGGTTAGGGCAAAACCATTCCGCTTATGGTTTGAAAGCAAGACAGTGGAAAGAGACCCTCCCCCAAGGAATGTCACAAAAGCCTCCTACTGAGGGTCACTCTTACAGTTCCCCCCATCTGGTGGTTGTGTGAAAGTGAAGGCTAGACCCTTCACAAACGGGCCTTGGGGAGACCTTCTAGCTGTGAAATAGAGCAGTGAGCCCATTTTTAATGCTTATAGAAATGGCATTGAAGTGTACGCATTTTGTGATTTAATTTTTCTCAATTTATAATTTATGAAATACATCTTAGTAGTTTTACCAGGATAGGGCATTTTTGTGTATGAATTTATCATAATTGTTCACCATCAATTATGATAATATTATTAATAGGTTTTTGGCTATTATTAATAGGTTTTTGGCTGTTCGTTTGAGACTTCTGATGCACTCAAGTATGTGTCTCTGGAGAGCACTGGTCAGAGTGATTGTTGGGTTGTTGGGTATGATCACCCTCCCCTTTTTAGGTAAGGACGTATTTTCCGAAGTGGCTGAATGAATCAATTTATATGGACATATTCTTACCCACATCTGATTTTGTGAGACGTTCTAATTTTTACCAATTTCATGGGTATAAAAAGTTTCATTGTAATTTGTATTTTATCAATGTCTAATAATTCTTTTCATATTTATTATTCAGCTGTTTTCATTTCTAGGAAATACTGTGAACTCATTCCAGCTTTCAGGTTGGACCTAAAATTAGATAGAAGCACACCTAACTGTATTTTGTGATATACTGTCTCAATATTTTCCAATTTTCTAATGGTGCAGCTACTCCCAGAACACATTAATACTGCAGTGATCAAAGGCAGGATGGAGTTGAGGGATGTGGGGGATGGAAGAATGATCTTCAGTGGACTGAGACTAGCCAGACACTGGCTAGGAGGACCGATAAAAATGATGGCAGTTGTCTTATTCCCAAGATTAATAACATGACAGGAACTGTACCAGTTATTTATGAGACTTACTTCTAACCCATAAAATAATTCTCTAAGGTATATATTAGTATGCCTATTTTGTAGACAAGGAAACTTTTTTTTTTTTTGTCTTTTTGAGACAGGGTCTCACTATGCAGTTGAGGCTGGTTCTGAGCTCACTTTGGTAGCCCAGGCTGGTCTCGAACTCGCACCAATCCTCCTGCCTCAGCCTCCCGAGTACTGGGATTACAGGCGTGCACCACCATGCCCGGCTCGACAAGGAAACTTAAGTTCAGAGCGCAGCGAACACTTTAGGATGCTCAGAGGAAGTCTTTTATTCATTAGTTGGAGTAGAAAGCAAGTGTGGGTAGAAAACTGTACATAGTAGAGAGGAAGCCTGCTATTTACAGAATGTTGTCAATATTTTGTTGGTAATGGGAAATGGAGTTCCTCTGACCACAGAGAAACTGGTAAGGTGAAAACTGCTTGGATGACCATCAGGGTAACCTAAATCCTAGCCAGTTTCTGTCTCCTCTATGAAAGGCCTCGGGGGCCCACACTCAGTGTACAGCATACACGATATAGATAGGGCTCTTCTGTAGAACTGCCTTAACGCTGCCTTGCAAGTTGAGGCGTCCCCACTTGTGAGGATGAATTAAGACCAAATTTGCTGTATTGGCTGCTGAAAACACTTATCACCAACTTGTAAATTTAAAATGGAAGTTCTTTCTCTCACAATACTGGAGGTCACACTCAAAATCTGGGTTTAGGTTTCATGGGGCTGATATCCAATTGTGCACAAGGCGACACTGTACGGGAGGGGCCCATCCCTCCCTGCCTGTTCCAGTCCTTGGTGGCAGCTGAAACTCGTGATGTGGCTGCCACACTCCAACCTTTGCCTCCCTCACGTCAACAGGTACGTGAGTGCACCTTGGAGCCATCTCCACAATCCAGGACATCTGGTCATCTCAAAATCTTGACTCTGCAGAGACTCTAGTTCCACATCAAATAACACTCAGGTTCCGGGGTGTAAAGCTCGATATCTTTGCAGACCACTACTGAGCCTATTACACTTACAGTAGCAGGTATTTTAGGCAGCTAAGTTAGATAAAAGTTAACGTATAGTTGCGGAGGGACTGGGCTCTCAGGGCAGATGTGAACACAGGAAAACTGTGCCTGAAGGTGCATCTGAATATAAGACCTCGAGATTAAAGTCATAGCAAGCAGATCTGTATCTCTACGGGATAAATGCAAACTTAAAACTATACTGTAATTCATGCCACTCTTCAGGAATTTCCATTGAAAGAGTATTTTCTCATTAGGGGTGGGCCATCCTTTCCTGTCCACTAAGATTAAAGACAAAAACTTAAGGATATAGATTATTAATCATGATCATCTATGCTGTCATCTATGTGTCCTTGCTATATGCTCCAACTCACTATCAGATCCACATTACTTAAGTGGTTATACTTGTCATCTTACTGAGCAACTACAGTTGACTCACATTGTCTATCTACTTCAGACTTTGCCTAAAAATATTCCCAGACCGATGACCTCATGGGCAAGCCACTGGGGACTGCTCCTGCCTCTCAGGACCTACTCCCAGTTCCCATTCCCTGGCTTCCAAAGCGTGTACCTCATTGCTCTGAACACCCACACTGCTCTCTTGCCTGTATTCCGTATCTCTTGCTCAACAAATTTTCCCCTCACCCACTCTTAACTTTCCTTATTCCCTAGAAGGCATCCATCTCCACAGATCAGGCTGAGAACTGTACCTCTTATATTGTGAGGAAGGAATCTGCTAATGCTGATCGAGAGCTGAGCACGCCATGAGACAGCATGAGCTGAGAGAAGACAGTCTCCCCAAGACCCGTAATAATGCCTATCTTAAAAGCTCAGCTGTAAGGTTCAAATAAAGCTACATGGATACACATACAGGACATTAATAAAGTAGAAGTTGAGGCCTCGTTGCCCTTGATGACGCAGGTAATCCCAGCACTCTGGGAAGCTGAGGCAGAGGGATTACAAAGTTGAGTGCAGTTTGGAAAGTTAGTGAGATAGATTAGGGCCTGGCAAAACTGGCTCGAAGCCGGGCGTGGCGGCGCATGCCTGTAATCCCAGCACTTGGGAGGCTGAGGCAGGAGGATCGGTGTGAGTTCGAGACCAGCCTGGGCTACAAAAGTAAGCTCAAGACCAGCCTGAACTGCATAGCAAGACCCTGTCTCAAAAAGACCAAAAAAAAAAAAAAAAAAAAAAAAAAAAAAAAAAAAAAAAAACTGGCTCGAGTACTAGTCGTGACCAGTTCATTCCAAGTCCCCAGGCACACGCAGGTAACAGTTCCCAAAGCCCTGGACATGACTTCTGAGAACTCGAGCGGGCTTTCAGTAGCATGGCCTAGATCTGAGATCAGCCTGAGACCTGAGATTCAAGCACTGCCTCTCAGGACCCTTAGGCAGAAATTCTTGTGGGCTTCCTCAAGACTTGGACAGCGTGAACCGACACACCTACACCACGAAGAGCTTGCTGCCTTCAAGATGGCCAAGCGCTGTGTGTACTTTCTGCTCTTTCTTCCGCCCAAACGTGCTCTGCAGAGCCAGTTTCTCTCTCATTGCGCACTTTTGCTCTCTTGAATAAGCTCTGCCCTTGCGTTTTGCTCATTTCGTCCAAATTTTGCATGAGAACTGGAACCTTAACTCCAGAGGGACAGGAAAGCAACCCCGACCCCTCTTGCTGGCAAGCACTTTTAGAAGCAGTCTGCCTCCATAATAGAGCCAAGACCCTATCTCAAGGTAGGGAAAAGGGGGCAGGGGAGCTCAATGAAAGGCTCTGGGATCATTCGCCAGTTTCTTCCTATTCTGCTGTACCCTGGCGCCACCGCTGCTGAGACCCCAGCAGATTTATTTTAAGCAATTGGCGCAACCTGGCCAACCGGAACCGCCCGCTCACTACTGGCTCCGCTTTCCTCGCCCCACCCACTAGGTTCCACAAGCCTCAGGGCGCTGGAAGCATCCGGGTCTTTACAGTCTGTTTATTTTATTGCCTATCAAAAAGTTCTAGATAATTTTAGGTAATTTTAAGTCCTCCGTAAGTATTTAAGTTACTAGTACCATCCACCATATTTGATTGCTGTGGAGTCGCAATATGTTTCGATGGAGGTTCAAGAATTGATTAGAAGACGCTGCAATCAGACAGGCTATATTTAAGACAGACTAGAAAAATAGCAGCCAGGTCCTATGTAGTTCGGTCGCCAAGCCCAGGCCGGCCTGGCTGCGCAGGCGCAGTGACCCGACTCACCATGCCGACTGTCAGCGTGAAGCGCGATCTGCTCTTCAGAGCCCTGGGCCGGACCTACAGTGAGTGCCTGACCAGGACCTCGGGCTCCGCGCCTCTCCTCTGGGCTTGGGACGCTCTCCGGAGCGGCATAGTGGCGACATTCGCGCCGCCTGCGCTGCAGGTGCCTTCGGGTGGTTTGGGACTGACGAGCTCCACCACCATTGCATCGACTGCTTTTGCCCGGCGCTCCTTGTCATTCATTCACCCATTCATTCATGCATGCATGCATTCATTCACTCATTCACTCATTCATTCATTCATTCATTCATTCAGTGTCATGCGCCTGCTGCGTGCACAGCGCCAGGGTACAGCAGAATAGGAAGAAAACTCCGATTCCATTCCGAGTGTGGACGGCTGGGCGCTGTGGGAACTCAGTTTGTTAGCG
>PVJA010010835.1:21224-56462 GCA_004027025.1 Myocastor coypus
TTTTTTTTTTTTTTTTTTTTTTTTTTTTTTTTTTTTTTTTTTTTTTTTTTTTTTTTTTTTTTTTTTTTTTTTTTTTTTTTTTTTTTTTTTTTTTTTGGCTTTTTGAGACAGGGTCTCACTATGCAGTTCAGGCTGGCCTTGAGCTCACTTTTGTAGCCCAGGCTGGTCTCGAACTCGCGCCGATCCTCCTTCCTCAGCCTCCCAAGTGCTGGGATTACAGGTGTGCGCCACCACGCCCGGCCTGGCGTTGTTCTTAAGAACGCGGAAAGGCAGCGGTGCACGGGACAAAGAAGGGAGCACGTTTTTATTGCGATGGAGGCGCAAACAGAAACCACACAATAGTAAAATGATTTTGGAGAAGGAAGCCTGGCAAGAAAGCCGGACGTTCAAAACAGCATTCGACAGGAATGGTAACACTGAATGGAGACCCGAATAATGGTGAATCTATTCCACGTTTTGTTTTGTCTTCACTCAAATTTGGTCTCTTCCTCAGTTCTAAAACCATAACCGTGGAAAAAGACGGGAAATAATAAGTCATGATTTGCCAGATACTTAACAGATACAGAGTCCCTAAGGAAGCATAAGATCTTGTTACTGTGAAGATAATGTTACCTTAAAAAAAATTCCCAAGAGTATACTTTCAGATGCCACCTATTCTCCACGTATTGTTCTCCATCCTAAGTCCTTAATGCCCTTATCCTCTGAACTTGACTCCAATTCCTTATCTGCTTTTTATGCTCATTTTTTTCTTATCCTTGTAAACCCCAGTTTCACTAGTGGGGTGTGATATCCCTGAGTTACATAAGATGGTGTGTGGCAAATGCTTGTTCTCAACCAATTGCAGTTCCCACATGGTACTTTCCCAGTCAGCAAAGTAAGAACAGATTCAAATTTTTTTAATGGTAAGCTTTGTAGCTACTTACTATCTACCACTTGATTTTTTTTATTTTATTATTATTATTATTATTATTATTATTATTATTATTATTTTGTCCTTTTGAGACAGGGTCTAGCTATGCACTTCAGGCTGGCCTTGAGCTCACTGTTATAGCCCAGGTTGGTCTTGAACTCAAACCGATCCGCCTGCCTCACCCTCCCTGAGTGCTAGGATCACAGGGGTGCGCCACCACACCCAGCTCCACTTGATGTTTTAAAATCTTCCTCTTTCTGCTTTTTTTTTTTCTGTTCTTTTTTGTTTGTTTAACATTGTGAGTGCTTGCTTTTGTTGTTTGCTTTTGAGAAGGGACGATAGTTAAAGTTGGCCTCGGATATTGTATCAGGCTAACCTCACACTTGGGATCCTCCTGCCTCAGCCTCTCAAATGCGGGGATTACAATGTGTCGCACCATATGTGGCTTGATTGTCTGTAGAGTGTATGTTAGCTACTGGTCTTTTGAGAATGTCAGTCAGAAAAACTGATGTTATTGAGATGTACTTCAGACCAGTTAGAAATAATACTCTTCATTATTTTATTTTTACAGGAATGGGGATTTAGCTCAAGTAATTTGCAAAGCCCCAGCCCCTTTTATTTTTTATTTTGAGATGGGGTTTTGTTAAGTTACCCAGGCTGGGCATGAACTTCCCGTCCTTCTGAGTAGCTGGGATCACAGGCATGTACCCAGTTTCATATGTACTTTCTGACCATATAGACTGAAGAGTGATGGTTCTGGCTGTGGTCTGTCACCAGGTTGTAGCACAGCTGTCAGTCAGGTCTATGGTCATCTCAAGGCATCACAGCCTAGGGAATCTGTTTCCAGGTTGAATTAAGTAGTTGTCACAGGTCTAGTTCCTTTCAGATTAAAAAAAAAAAAAAAAGCTTTATTTTTTTTAAATTGTACGTGTTTATTTATTTTGTATAGGGTCTCGCTACGCAGCTCAGACACACAGTGATTCTCTTGTCTCGGCCTCCCGTAGCCCTGGGATTATAGGCATGCACCACCATCCTGATTTTGGGGCAGCACATCATGTGGTACCACAGATCTAACTTAGTCCTTGTGCCTGCCAGGCTGGCACTTAAACCACTGAGCTGTTTCCCCAGCTTCTTTCTTATTTTTGGCCAGAGGCTTCAGGTCCTTTCCTCTTGGCTTTTTCTAGGGTTATTTACAAAGTGGTATTTTGTTTATTCCCAAGTGACAGGTCTGAGAGAGCAGGTAATTGGGAAAGCTTCATTCAGCTAAGCAAAAGTTTGAGTTGTTAATTTTGCGCCGCTCCTATACCTTACCCTTAAGATAGCACTGATTTACCCCTCTGGTTTCTTTGTTAGGAGAGGAAATACTGTAGGCAGGAATTGTATCTTATTAATCTTTATATCATATCTCTGGCGTCTAGTATGTACAGTGTCTACATTTCCTGAGTATTGAAGTTGTGTGTTGGTCAAAAAATTGTGTGTGTGTGTATTTATTTTGGATATGTTGTTTATTTGGTTGGTTGTGCTTTGGTGGAGGAAATTGAACTCTGTGTCACATGCACACCAAGCATGCACTCTGCCACGGAGCTCATCCCCAGCCCTGGGTCAAGAGTCTTAAGACAGCTTTTCGTAATATACTGACAATGATGGTTTGTGTTCAATTTTGGATAAGGTGAAAAGCGTGAAGTAGCACAGAAAGTGGGATAAGGAAGAGAATGATTAATCACAGACACACTCCTTCAGGGGCAGTGCCAGACCCCATTGCTGACTGAATTCCTTGAAATCTTTCCCTTGATAAAAATGTAAAAGGCCACTGTGTGATTGAGGCCACTGGGGCTTTGTTAATTAATGAGAGTTCACTTGAGGAGCTGCTCTCAGAACCAGTGAGCAGGAGTCCTCCTTACAAGGTTCCAAAGCCAACTGTTAGGTGGCCCCAAAGAATTCTCACTGATAAGATTTATGAGAGGCTCCTTTGTGTCGGATCTGTGAATTGGAGCGTGCTTTCTATTTGATCTCTACCTACCTAACAGGGTTTTGGTTTTTTCCCCTCAAGTCTATGCAAACGTCTCAGCACTGATAACCCAGTCATCCTGTTGTTGATAATTATGATAATCTCATTAGTAAGGAGAACGTCTTTTTAGCAAGACTTCTGTTTGTTTTAAAATAATGACGTCTGATGCCTGAAATTTAATATGGTTCATGTAAGGTAATAATAAGAAAATAGTATTTATGTACAATATTAATTTTTGCTAATAAAATTATAACTAACAGATTTTTTTCCCTCCTAGCTGATGAAGAATTTGATGAACTATGTTTTGAATTTGGCCTGGAACTTGATGAAATTGTATGTATTAGATACTTACTTATTTTTCAAAGCTCTATGTATAATTTTATAACTGTATAACTTTTCAGGGGCTTACTCTTGATTAGAGAAGAATGAGTCATTTTCAGACCATGGTAATTTCTGTGTTCTGGCTTCTTTGGTCTCATATTTAGTAACTTTAGGTCTCTTTTTCATTTGTAAAATAGAGGGGTTGAGTTATATAATATTTGTAGATCCCTATGGCTTTGAAATTTATGTGGTCTTTGATTTCTTTAAGATCCTTAAAAAACAAAAAAGATTCTTGTCAGGTAGCAAAATCAAGTCTACACATACTTATGTTTTAATGAATCAAGATACAAAAAATTGACAGATTCAAGCTACTGTGTGTGATTTTTGTTTTTATTTTATTTTGTAAACAAATTGGGCTGTTTTACTTGGACATCTTCATTTTTCTGGTTTCCATGATACCTCCTCTTGTTTACGTAAATCCCTCCTGAAGTCCACCATTCCTCTAAGTTGATTCAGCTTGCTTTGTTGAAGCAAGTCACTTCAGGGGTGAGTTGGCCACATGGTGCTTAGTGACCACAAGTGCAGATTCAGATTGTGATTGTCAGTGTGGGCAGCGGCTGGCATTCCTTAGGTTGTAGCGGTGAGAGCACATTGTATACAACAAAATCATTGCATGTGGAGATAGAAATCCATCGCTTATTTCAACGGTTATTGCTGGTAGATATAGTAAGAATTCTAACTAAATGGCATCTCTGAATGAAGTTACATCAGTTGGACTATAACTCTTAAACGTTTGGACTGAAGATTTCTTATGTATGTTTACAGCTTCAAGCTGTAGTAAATTTAGGAAATAGAATTTAAGTTACTGACAGTGATATCTTTAAACAAACTATTGCTCTCTGCTATAGTGTGGTGATTAAGGTGCTTTAAGCTCTGCCATTGCTTTAAAAGATTACTGTCCTAGTAGTGTTTTTTCTTTCTTTGGGTTGCCTTCATTCTTCTGCCTTCATTAGCATACTAGATTGCTTCCTGTGTTACCTGCTAGCCCTTCTGATTGTCACCACAGGCTCTGATAATGTCCTGTTTGCTTTTATATTACTACTCATAGTCTCATGTTCTTCCTAGGCTTGGGTGCCCATCGGATTTAGCTTTTAGAACTAGTGTCCTGGAATTAGTTAATAATGGTTACATCATAGTTCTTAAAAATTTATATATAAGGATTTTTAAATTATTAAAACATGCCATTATAGGAAAATCAGGCTGGTGATAATAATATAAAGTGCAGTGCAAGAGACAAAAAACAGTAAAATGCAAGGAAAAGAAACACCAACTTGTGGAACTAAGTCCCGACTTCAACAGAAACCAGCTGAACAACTTCAGAAAGCCACTTTCAACCTTAGTACTGTGTTCTTGGTGATGTCTTCACTTTGTTTTAGATGGAGATGGGCAAACCTTTTTGTAAAGGCTGAATCATAGTAATTTAAGCTTTATAAGTTCTGTTGTCTCTGTTAGAACTTAGCAGTTGTGGTATGTGGCAGTAGAGAACATAAATGAATGAAACTCTCTGTATTTCTGTCACTTTCCTTGCTAAAAGAACTATGGGCCATGTTGTGGCCAGTGGGCAGTTGTTTACTGACCTCTTCCTTGGGTAGATTTGTGCTCTTCTGAAATGGCTAAGGGTGCTAGATGTATGAACCAAGTAATATTTCATATTTAATATTTCTGTGTTTTTCTTTTTCTTTTTTTTTGAGACAGGGTTTTGCTATGCAGTTCAGGCTGGCCTTGAGCTCACTTTTGTAGCCCAGGCTGGTCTTGAACTGTCAGCAGTGCTCCTGCCTCAGCCTCCCAAGTGCAGGGATTACAGGCATGTGCCACCACGCCCATCTCAAAAGTATTTAATATAGTAGTTTTATTAGAGAAGAAGTTGTTACTAATTTTTTATTTTTGGTTTGTTGTAGACTTCTGAGAAAGAGATAATAAGTAAGGAACAAGGTAACACAAAGGCAGAGGGGGCTTCAAATGTCGTTCTTTACAAAATTGATGTCCCTGCCAATAGATACGACCTCCTGTGTCTAGAAGGTTTGGTTCGAGGACTTCAAGTCTTCAAGGAAAGGTAAGGAAATGCACTTATGAAATACTTTGCTAAATTGTCAGCATCCTTAGCAAGTATATTTAAATTTCTATGGTGTGCAGTTCAAATCAACCATAATGGGATGATTGGAGGATGACTCTAATATGTGTTGTAACCATTTGAAATTTGCCAGAGTATTGACCCTTTCATTTTAGGAATCTACTTTAAAATTAGGAGTTGACGGATTTTTATTGCTTAAAAATTTGTTAGCAGAATTGGGTAATTTCCCTCAGTAATCTTATTGGAATGCATAGTCCATTGGATTTGTTAAAGATTGGGAGCAAAGGTAGAGGACACAGTACTTCATTTTTTTTGTTGTTGTTATTTTTGTTTCTTTAATTTTTATTTTTTAAAGAGAGTACAAAGGGGCAGGGAAGATAGCTCCATGGCACAAGTACCTGCCTGACAAGTGCAAAGTCATAAGTTCGAACCCTGGTTCTGCCAAAAAATAAATAAATAAATGAATAAATAAATAAAGTACAAAATAATATTAAAACAGAAAAATTACAAATGACATAGAATTTCACTAAATAAAGTAATATGAATGTCACAGTATTTGTTGTGTTGCATGGTGTTGTCTTCAAATTAGTTGTTTATATTACTAGATATATGCATGAAAAATTGGAGGAAGAAAGAAATATATAAAAAATTAAGAGCAAAAGGTCAGTGAATTAAAAAAAAAACAAATTAATCACCAACTGCTCCTTCCCACAGACCTGCAGAACTCCACAGTACAGTTGGCCAAACTGTCTACTTATATAGATAGATATATCTCTTTCCCTCTCAAGGAGGCAGTATGTTATATGGACTGTCCTGTCTGGAAAACTTGAGTATTTTATGATGGTTGTATGATCTTAGACATATAATTTTGTAGTTTCAATCTCTTAATCAGTGAGGAAAACGGTTTTTAAGGTCTCTTTGAATTCTATTAATATAGAAGTCAATGAACTCAAAGTCAGAAAATTGGGGGGAAAAAGCTATCAAGAATAGTTACTTTGGTATTTGATTATTTTTAAATTTTCTGGTCATTTGCAAAAGAATAAGAGCCTTGGTCTGTTGGGTTAGATTCTGAACTTAAATGAAAGCTTCAGATGACTGATGCAATTGGCCATTTTGACCCAGTTGGTTCTGTTCATGCTTGGATGCTGATATTTTATGGTCAGTGATACTTTTTTAGAATGTATTTCTAGGGCTGGCCAGATAGCTTAGCGGATGCAGGGACCTGGGATCAATACTCAGCATGCTGTGCTGGCCCTGCCCCTGGGGCACACTGAGATTGCAGCTGAGGCTGGGCATGGGCGCCTGTAATCTCAGCACTTGGGAAGCTGAAAACAAGAGGATCACTACAAGTCTGATCTGTGTAGTTAGATCCTGTAGACCCTGTACTAAATATCAAAAAAAAAAAAAAAAAGAAAAAAAGAAAAAAGAAAGAAAAGAAAAAATAAAGACAGAATGTATTTCTTAGACCTGCCTAATAAGTATTTGTTTTTTTGTTTTGTTTTTTGAATAGGCACCTTATGTGATGTTTGGGGTTTGTTTGAGACACGGTCTCTGTGTAGTTCAGCGGGTCTTGAACTCACTGTGTGACCTAGGCTGGCCTCAGACCAATGGTGATCCTTCTGCCTTAGCTTCCCAAGTGCTGGGATTACAGGCTTGCACCACCATGGTGGGCCCTTTGTTTGTTTGTTTGTTTATTTATTTAATGTGGTGCCAGGGATTGAACCGAGGTCCCTGTGGTTGCCTAAGCTTGCCTAAGCAGGCACTTTAAACCACCGAGCCATCTTGCTGGCCCCCAAAATCTCTATTTTTAATGGGCACAATTTTTTTCTTAGAAGCTCAGAATCTTCTGGTTGCAATAAAACTGAAAGCCTGTGTTATTCACCAAGCTAAACAATGCTCTGTTCATGATTTTGTAACGTTTGCTGAGCTTTACCATAGGGCATTTTGCGTCATACTTTGCACAGCTTTAAATGTCAGAAAGTTTGTTATTGTTTTCATATATTTGACCACAATTTGACAGTCTGTAATTCAACACATTCCCCAGTCCTTTGATTTTTGCATATTATTTACAAGCATAGAATATCATTAATTTATCAAATGCTTTGGTTAGTTATAAGTAACTTGGTTCCAATATTACTTTAGGATAAAAGCTCCAGTATATAAACGGGTAACGCCTAGTGGAGAAATTCAAAAGTTGATTGTGACGGAAGAGGTAATTATGTTTTTTTTTCCTTTCAAATTTTTCTTTCATGTATGCATCTGTAAAGTAGGGAGAAAAAAAAATAATGCTGATCTTTTTTGCCTATTTTATTTTTCTGTGATCATTTACTAAACTAGATGTGTTTTTCGCCTCTAGCTCTTAAAAAACTGTTAATTTATGACCAAAATGAAAAGAAAACAAATTACCTGTTCTCCATAAATAAATTGAGAGAATACCCAAATGCTTATTAAATATACATTTGAGGGCTGGGGCTGTTAAGTCAATGGTAGAGAGCTTATTTAACAAGCACAAGGCCCTGGCTTCAGTGACCAGCACTGCAAAACAAAATATAGGAAACACATTGGAGATAAAATTGTTTACCTTATGATATATCCTTGAAAGTTTTCAAGATAACGTTTGAGAGGATTATTTTAGTAAAAATATGTCTGTGAGCAAATTATTTAAAGATCAATCTTTACTATTTTCTCAATTAGTAAATTTTTACAAAACTTACTATCTTGTTGATTAAATCATTAAGTATATATTACATATATGCATATATATTTGTTTGAATCAAAATTTATGACACTTCTAGTAATGTAGCTGCCTTCTATTAGAAGACACCATTACAGAGAAAAAGACTTCATATTTACTGTCTCTAATGGTGTTATGAATTTCAGACAGCTAAAGTACGGCCTTTTGCAGTAGCCGCAGTTCTCCGGAATATAAAATTTACTAAGGATCGATACGACAGCTTCATTGAGCTTCAGGAGAAATTACACCAGAACATCTGCAGGTTTGTGGCTTTGTCCTGCTTCTTCCCTGCCTGTCCTCTTCTCCTCCCCCGCTTCCCATTCCCCCTCTCCTTCTTGTCCTTTCTACCTTTCCTCAACCTGTCTTCTTGTCTTCCTCTTCTGCAGAATTTTTGAAGCATTTCTAAACTAATCATATATTGTGTAAGGATTTAACTTTGCTTTACCAGACATATTTGTTACTGTTGTTCCTGGTGCTGAAGATTGAGTCTAGGGCTTTCACACTGAGCTATAGCCCCAGCCCTTTCTTGTTTATTTTGAGACAGAGTCTCAGTAAGTTGCCTAGGCTGAGCTTGAACCTTCTATCCTTATGCCTCAGCCTCCCCGAATGACAGGGTCAAGAGTAACACAGGCTAGTAGGTGTGTGTTACCACGCATGCACAGCATCTTGGTTACTGTTTATAAATGGTAGACTTACAGTGGAGAGGCTATGTATGTTGAGTGCTGCATCAAGAGGAACTAGCTAGTCCTAGAGATTTTTTTAAAACTTTGTTTAAATTGTTATTAGTTTCATCACAAAACATTGATTCACTAGGTCATTGGACTATAGGTGATTATGTTTCATGAGTTTTGTTTTTTTTTTTGAGACAGGGTCTCTCGTTATGCAGTTCAGACTGACCTTGATTGCACTTTTATAGCCCAGGCTGGTCTCGAAATCGCACCAATCCTCCTGCCTCAGCCTCCCAAGTGCTGGGATTACAGGCGTGCACCACTACGCCTGGTTTCATGAGTTTTCTGAATAATGGTTATATCATTTAAAAAAAAAAAATTTGATTTATAAATTATTAAGAAAACCATAGAGGGGCCCGGCAGGATGGCTCAGTGGTCTAAAGCGCCTGCTTAGGAAGGCTTAGGCGGCTGCAGGGACCGCGGTTCAATCTGTGGCACCACGTGCTGCGCCAGCCCTGCCTTCAGGGCAGGCTGAGCCGGCCATAGAAATAAATAAATAAACAAAACAAAAGTTCTAAAACAAGAAAAAAATAAATAAAATTTTAAAAATTTTAAAAAAAGAAAACCATAGAATTACAGGAAAATTAGGCTGGTGATAGTTGAAAGTGCAGAGAAGCAGACACAAGCAGTAAAATGCAAGGAAAGGAAACACTGACCTCTAGGTCCGAATCCTGGCCTCGGTAACACCAGCTGAACAACTTCACAAAGCTGCTTCCAATCTCAGAGCTACTGTTCCCTCATCTGAAAAGTAAGAACAGATATACTTCTCAGAGAATCAAATGAAATGCAGGGATTGAAATTGAAGATTGAACAATTTATTCACCATAAAAGCATAATGCAAAGTTAATAAGTGTTACTAAGGAACAAGGGCTGGATAAAAACCCCTATGCTGGAGTCCTGATCCGACCAGCAAAGTAAACTCCCTGGTGTTTGACTCTTAGTTGAGACCCCTCATTGTGAGTCTGTCCCAGCACTTGGTGATTGAGGAACACAACACCATCTACATTTTGGCTTTCAGGAAAGGTTTCACTTAGGAAATTGGAGGCAAATTCACAGCTTTGCTCCTTATGCGTCAGCAAGCCATTAATAAGCCTCTACTGTTATATGCCAACTAACTGTAGAACAAAACAGGCCTGATTCCTACCCTCTTGGAATGTATACCCTGGTGCCCTCTGATGCTGCAGTCCCGGGGCATCGTGCCAGAGTACAGAATCTGGAGTCTGAGGTGAGGCTGTGATACCGGCCCTGACAGTCCGTGCCCTCAGGCCTATCATGACCTCATGGAACTCAGTGCTCCCATGGTCAAATGGAGACAGTAATGTCCGTCTCACAGATCACACGTGAGGAATCAAGCACAGCACAGTGCATGGCAGATAGTTGGCACTATTAGTTTCCTTGAAGACAAGACACCAGTAAGTAGCACTTTTTTTCTACTGTGCGTAAAAGGGCACCTCATTTGGAAGTTCAGGTTTCAGCTGTGACTGTCTCCTCATTGTAGAACATCAAGGAAGATAACCTCTGTGAAGCCTCAGCTGCTTATAAGACCAATTAAAATGTCCACTTTCTCATACTTGCGAGGATCTGAGCAGAGAAACCTGTTTTTATAATTAAAAAAAAAAATCTTTCTTATCTACAAGGAGATTTATGTGTAACAGAAAGCTCACTGATAAAATAGTCTTACTGGAAAGAAAAATCTAAAGTGAATGAAAGGCTACAACTGATGGCATGGCCTTACGTTTCTAGAGGAATGAAAAAGAGAATGTTCACTAACTTCAGTCTATTATAACTTTTCTATAATGCCTTTAAAAATGGCATATCTCTGAGAAAGGAAGGTAAAAAAATAGCCACTGCAAATAAAGCAAAAGTCAAGCCACTTTCCTGCCATATATATAGCTCTGTCTCAGTGCCAAGGTACGTTCTATTTCCACATCCAGTAGCAGCCACCCAAGCCATGAGGCAAGACCTTGAGAAGCTCTGCCATGTGGCCAAGGCATAGGTCTCATTCTGCTGAGGTACCCGGAGATCTCAGAAGCTCGGTGGACATGGTCAAGCTCTAGCTGTGGTGCTTCTTTGTCAGTCTCTGGAAGCGAGGGAAAAGTTTCCTCGAATTACTATTAATGAGCACCCTACTTCATGTAAACCATAGTAATTTAAAGCATAAACTAGCATTTTAAAAATGGAAAGAACTTTTGGCTTGATCTTATTTTTCAAATGAATGTGAGTATAAATTGACACCTAAAACCTTTTTTTTAAAGTGTATTTAGTACAGGGTCTCACTGTGTAGGTCAGATTTGTAGTTATCCTCCTGTTTTCAGCCTCCCAAGTGCTGGGGTTATAGGCACATGCCATCACACCAAGTCTCAACTACCTTCTCAGCATGCCTGGAGGTCAGGCCCACACAGCATGCCAGGGATCCAACCCGGGCTGCTGTACTGTGCCTAAACTGGCGCTTTAGTTCACTGAACTGTCTGGCTGGCCATCCTTCTCTTTTATTTGTTATAAATTCCTACAGTTATGTTAAATCCAATTTTGGGGTGGGGACTTGAGACAGGGTATTGCTGTGTAGTCCAGGCTGGCCTCTACTCACAGTGATCCTTCTGGCCCAGCCTCCCCAGTGCTGGGATCACAGGCGTGTGCCACCACACCCAGTTGAAATCATAGAATAGAATGGATAGCTTTTGAACTGTTATACATGAAACTTTAAATATAATTCACAGCTATTAAAATTAAATTTTTTCATTACCAAAGGAAATAGCTGTGTCACAGAAAATTTAAGAAAACAGGAAAGCTTCCAGCTGGAGTTCAGTGGCTTATTCTGGCTTGGTCAAAAATATACTTACTATACTTACCTGGCAGGGAAGATACGATGATCATGAAGGTGGTTTTCCCAGGGCGAGGCTTATCCATTGCACTCTGGATGTGCTGACCCCTGTGATTTCCCCAAATGTGGGAAACTCGACTGCATAATTTGTGGTAGTGGGGGACTGCTTTCACGCTCTCCCCTGAAAAAAAAAAAAAAAATACTTACTAGAGGATGAGAGAGAGGATGCTGCCCTTAAAGCTACTCTAGTGAAGCTTGGCAGAGTGCAGTGCAGAGGATTTGCCTCCGCTATTGTTGTGTCTCAAGAAGCGGGGTCACTTCTCACTATTTTAGTGGTGACAAAAGATACCAGGTAATAGCAGTGGGCTGTTTTAGGGAAGTATTTAAAATAAGAATTGAAAATTATATAATCTTTAGGGTTTCTGCTGTGGGACATTCAGATCTTTTCTCTTCCTCCGCCCACCCCCTCCAATATTAAGGAAAAGAGCATTGGTGGCCATCGGTACCCACGATTTGGATTCTGTGTCAGGCCCATTTACCTACACCGCAAAGCGTCCTTCCGACATCAAATTCAAACCTCTGAACAAGACCAAGGAGTATACCGCCTGCGAATTGATGGACATGTACAAGGTTTCTGTTTATCTAAATAGTCTGATATGATTTGCCTCTCCTTTGATATTAGAATACCAGCGCAAAAAATCTTCACTCTTAAAAAGTGACTCAGTTGTGTTTTCCTGTGTCTGCAGTAGGTGAGAAAAGGTGTTAAGAATTTAACTTACATTAGCAGTAAGTTTATACCACATGCTGCGGGCGCTGCCCCCGGGCTGCTGGGTGTGGTGGCGCATTCCTCCTAGTGCTGGGGAGATTGAAAACAGAAGATCACTAGGAGTTTGAGCTGTGCATTGAGACCCTGCACAAAATAAAAAAAGAAGGGGCCGGGGAGATAGCTCCATGGCACAGGTGCCTGCCTGGGAAGTGCAAAGTCGTGAGTTTAAACCCCAGTCCCAGCAAAAAAGAAAAAAGAAAAAAGAAAACAGAGCATTCTGTCACTTGGGATGTTTTCATGTTATGACTCCACTCCCCACCCCTTTTAATATCAGATTAGCATGTAAACTAACTATAGCTTTAAAATGAGAAGCTTTTTTGACTTCATATTTTTCAGGCTGACAACCACCTTAAACATTTTTTACACATCATTGAAAATAAACCCCTGTACCCAGTGATCTATGACAGCAATGGTATCGTCCTTTCAATGCCTCCAATCATCAATGGTAAGATATTTCACGAGCACCCAGGCTTTTTGCCGTCCTTATTCATCAGTGTTAAGGACTTCAGTGAATACTGCCTGCTATCAGACTTGGGGTTCTGTAATATTCTTCAAAGAAATGTTGATGTTTTAGGGTTAGCAGTTAACTTACTGAAATTCAAAGTCCAGCTTTCCTCTGTAGTTTTAGAGTTACAGTAAAATACTTTTTTTTTTTTTCTGAAGGCTATTTTGGGAGGCAATTGGAGAATGTTTACATCCTTAATGATTCTTAAGCCATAGATGTTTGCATTTTTGGAGGTGAGAAAGCTGATTAAGTGTGGGAGGGAAAATGCTCTTAAAATCGTGGGCTGTAAGCCGTTACAGTTGCTAAGAACAGGGCCCTCAAGTTAACCAGGCCTAGGCACAGACCCTAACCTTGAAGCTTAACAGCTTCAGACCAAGCTCATTTAATCTTTCTGAATCTTAGTTGCTGTGACCAAGGTGGGAAGAGGGTGATGAAAATTAAGGAAGATAAAGCTTTCAGTAAAGACTTGCTATTACTTTACAGTCTCCAACTTAAAATGGAAATATAAAGTAAAAAGTTGTGGCCAAGCATAATGGTTCACACCTGAAATCCCAGCACTGTGAGAGGCTGTGGTAGGATCCTATATTTGAGCCCAGCCTGGTCCACTGAGCAATGTATGAAGTCTCTGTCTCTGAAAGAGTAGAGGGGCTGGGATGCAGCTCAGGACAGAGACCCAGGTTTGACCCCTACTACAGCAAAATAAATGTAAAATAAATATAAAAATAATAGTTGTATAGCTCCTGATCACAAGTGTTAATGTTACATTCCAAATCGTAGATGGGCAGGCGGGGAGATAGCTCATTGTCAGGTGTCTGCATGGTTCTAACTGCCAGCACAAGGACCTGGTTTGATCCCTGGTACTGCATGCCATGCGGGCCCTGTGCCCAGCCAGCCACCAAAACTGGGTGTGGGATACACCCCTGTAATCTCAGCACTCGAAAGGCTGAGGCAGAAGGCTCACTATGAGTCTGAGCTGCGTAGTGAGTCCCTATACCAAATAAATAAATAACATTCTTTTTAAAAAAAAATTTTTTTAAGAATTTTTTATTTTATTTATTATTTTTATTCTTGTTTCAGAACCTTTGTTGATTCACTCATTTTTATGGCTGGCTCAGCCCACCCTGAGGGCAGGGCTGGCGAAGCATGTGGTGCTGGGGATTGAACCGCGGTCCCTGAAGCCGCCCAAGCTTCCCCAAGCAGGCACTTTAGACCATTGAGCCATCCCACCAGGCCCAATAACATTCTTTTAAATTTAAAGAATATATATGTTTTCTTTTTTTTGCAGGACCAGGGTTCGAACTTACAACCTGGCACTTGCCAACTTGCCAGGCAGGCACTTGTGCCATGGAGCTATCTCCCCAGCCCCATGAATGCATATATATTTTTCCAACAGTCTAAATTTGAGGGTGGTGTGTGGGCCAGGGAAGGGATGTAGCTCAGTGGCACATTGCCCACCTACAAGCAAGTTGTCCTGAGTTCGATTTCCAGAGCAAAACAAAAAGCCCATGAAGTGTTTATTCTGCTTTATTGAACTTTGCATTACTTATTTCTGAAACTGGGTGTGTTATTGCTGTTGTGTTCCATTCATTTCAGGAAATCATTCCAAAATAACAGTAAATACAAAAAACGTATTTATTGAATGCACAGGAACTGAGTTTACTAAGGTAAGTAATGGTTTAGTTTAATTTTGTACGATCAGGATAGATTTTTGGTTCTGGACTAAGACTGGATGGTTAAAATTTTAAGTATGTTTATTTTGTAAGTGGGAGCATCTTTAATAATTCAAAAAAAAAGATGAAGATACTCTGAACTTTATGATGTTTCTGTTAATTCAGTGAATGTTTAATGATCATCTAATGTCTTTCTATTGCCAATAATGAGTTATAAGTTTCTTTTTCTTTTATTTATTTATTGATTGATTTACTTTCATTTGTGTGTTTAATAGGGGGGCTCACTACACAGCTTAGACTTGTGGTGATCTCCTTGATCAGCCTCTTCAGCTCTGGGATTACAGGCATGTGCCACCACGCCTGGACTTGATGGCTGACTCAGTACGCTTGGGGACGGGGACGGACAGGGACGGTGCAGCATTATGATGTTAGGATCGAACACCAGTCCCTGCTCTTGCCTAAGCAGGCACTTAGTCCACTGAGCTATCTTTCCAGCCCAAAGTTATGAGTTTCTTCACATGACTCATAGGCTAATGAGAGAGTTAGCCATATACATAACTATAAAACAGAGACTAGAATAAGTGCACCTGTCTTAGTTACTCTTCTCTCCTTGCTGGGACAAATACTTGATACCCAAAATGAAGGAAGAAAAGGCTTACTTAGCTCACAGTTACTGGGTGTTTCAGTCCATACTCAGCTGGATCCAGGGCAGAGAAGCACATGGCAGAGAGCACCAGTTCATGGCAGCAGAACAGCAACAATGGGGACAGAGGCAACGGCATAACCAGGGGAGCAGAGAGCAAGAGAGCAACAACGCCAGTCTGTCTCTCTTTTTAAATTACATCAGGCTCTCTGCCTTAGCCTATCTGCCTTAGGCTTGACCCATAATCCCAGAAGTACTTAAAACACATAATCCCAGTGGGTCATAGATCAAGTCTAAATCTATAAAAGTCCCACCCATGAATGCATGAGGCTTTGGGGGAGACAACTAGACATAAACCATAACATTCTGCCCCTGGACCCCCAAAGTCTCATACATATATATCCCTTTGTACAAAAGACAGTTTAGTCCATCTGGAAGAGTTGCCAGTCACAACAGTTTCAGCATTGCTGAAAAGTCCTAATCCCAAATCTCCTCCAAGATCCAAGGCAAACTCTCATCTGTGAGCCCCTATACAGTAGAAAAGTTAAACATATCCAGCATTCAAAGGCATAAGATAAACATAACGATTCCAAAAGTTGCAAACAACAGGGTAGTACAAAACACTGGGACCAACACAAGTCCAAAATCCAGCAGTGTAAACATTAAACCCCATAGTTCCAACTGGAGCATCTGAAGCAGTCTGCACTGAGTTGTAGGCTCCATGCAGCTCTGTTCCTAAGGCACTCTTGGTGGTAGTTTCCATGGCTTCTCTCTTAGGCTGGCATTGCTTCCTCTTTGCACAATCCACATTCCTGGCTTTTCCAAACTTCTGTGGTTTCCACTGAACAGGCTTCTCACACACAGCTTTACACATTTCCCTCTCAGGGACACACTGCCTGGCCTCTCAGGCCTTTTTCTGAAACTGACGTGGAAGCCTCCTTAACTTCAGAACTTCCACATTCTGCATAGGCCTATGTTGGCGATGCCAAGGTTTGCTCCCAGCTGGAGCAGTAGCCGGGCTTCCTTCTCTATTGGCTGAAGGGTTTGAGGACCTAGATCGCTGAGCACTCTGACCCTGATTCTGAAAAACATATTCTCCATGCTGGCGCCATTTTGGAACCTGGTTTAGCGGCTGCCACCATTCTGGTACTTGGGTCTCTTGTGGCTTTCTTCTCAAGGCAAAAATCTCTCTCCCTTGCAATTCTGAGTCCACAAAGGGTGGAGAGCTGCCACCTCTTGTGATGCCCTGAGGCCATCCTTTTGATTCTCTGGTTCCTTCTAAGCAATGGAGATCCTTTTAGCTCCATCTCTGCAGTCCACAGCTTTCCTGATGTTTCCTTTCTGGCCAAACTCACATTTTAAATCGTCCTTCTTGGCTCTTTGCTCTTGATTTTCAACATAATCTGGCTAAAAGCTGCCAATAACAAACATGCTATCACCTCAATAGTTCGCTGCTTTGAAATATCTCTTGAAAGATTAATCAGTCTGCCATGCTTAATCTTAGTCTTAGGTAAAGTCTCTGGGCACAAGCAAAATTCTGACATACTTTCAGCCAATCCATAGCACTAATGATCTGGAGTCCAATGACCAATGCTGTCCTTTTTCCCAGCAGAAGCCCCCTTAGCCTGGTCTTCACAGGCAGGCCTTTTATCAGTCTTCTGCTCTGAGTTCTGACCAGAATCTCCCCTACAGAACAGCTGAAACTTTTCCAGCTCTTCACAAGTAGAGGATCTCTCCAAACCTATCCAATCTCTGCTCTCAAGCCATTCTTTATACCCAGGCCTCAAGCGAGTTTTCTGCTCCAAGCTCTGACCAGAATCTCCTCTACAGAACAGATGAAGCCATTCTAGTGCTTTGCTTGTAGCCGACGTCTCTGAACCTTTCCTGTCTCTTCCCATAAGCCATTCCCAAAAGCTTGTAATCCACATGGTCAGGTTAGTCACAGCAACGACACACTTCTCTTGTACCAAATTCTGTCTTTAGTCACTTTTCTCTCATTGCTGGGACAAATACCTGACATCTAAAATGAAGGAAGGAAAGAAAGGTTTATTTAGCTCACAGTTACTGGAGGTTTCAGTCCGTATTCGGCTGGCCCAAGGCTGAGTGGAACAGAGCAGAAAGCATCCAGTTCATGGTGGCGGAGCAGCAACAAAATGGTGACAGAGGCAGCCAACCAAACAGGGCAGCAGAGCAACAGCTCTAATCTGTCTCTCTTTTTAAATTATATCAGGCTCTCTGCCTTAGCCCATCCGCCTTAGGCTAGACCCATAATCCTGGAAATACTTAAAACACATAATTCCAAGGATCATGGATCAAGTTTCAAACTGTAGATCAGTACTAAATCACATGATCCCAGTGGATCATGGATCAAGTCTCAATCTATAGAAGTCCCAGCCCCATGACTGCATGAGGCTTTGGGGGGACAACTAGACATAACCATAACAGCACTGAAGAGATTTGTGTGAAGCATATATCTTAATTGGCTTAATTTAAATGCTGAATAATTTGGTGCCTATGTAAATGTAGAAAATGAGCCACCTCAGCACTTGCCCAGCAAGCAGAAGAACCTAGGTTTGATCCCTGGCACCACATGTCATTTTGGGCTTGCTGAGCCATCCACCAAAACCAAGTGAGGTGGCGCAGGCCTGTAATCCCAGTTCTGGAAGGATCACTATGAGTTGGAGCTGCATAGCAAGTCCCCTGTACCAAATACATAAAATTTAAAGAAATAAGAAAATTTATTTTGTTTCAAAGAAATTGGCTATAAAGTTTCACTTAGCAAATTGATAAAGGGTTTCTATACACAAAAATACATAGACCAGACTTGTACTTGCTTGCGCACTTTTTTTTTTTCTTGAGGTATTGGGATTTGAATTCAGGACTTTGCATTTGCCAGGCAGGTGCTCTGCTGCTGAGCTGCACCCCAGCCCTTCTCCTCAGCCATTTTTAGTCACTACATATGTTGGATTGGATTGCTGTGAAGACTTTCTTCTATGGCATGTGACTTTTACTCATGTCAAAGAAAGCATAGATCTTACAGGATTGGAGACCATTCGAGGCATTTCAGTTATAGCTGTTATTTATCAAATTTGCCTTCAGAAATATTGTCAAGTTAATGCAGATTTCACTATTTAAGTTTCTTTATTAAATGTATGCAGTGACAATCTTGGATATCTTTACTAAAGCTTATCAGGCATATGATAAGAGCAAAACATATTTCAATAAAGTTATATTTTTCCCTGAAAACATTTTGTTCAATAAAGATTATTTAGTAAACTTAGATGGGTCTTGCTACCTCCCCTTCTATGTGTTCTCAGTTTATTAATCCACTTGATCTTCATAGTAGCCGAAGAGAAGAGATAGGAACTTATGTATCTCCATTCAGAAGATAAAGCTGAAATGCCTGAAGGATAAGTAGTTTGTCCAAAGTCACCCTGTTAGTGAGTGGCTTAATCAGGTTTCAAGCAGTCTGGTTCAGCAATTTATGAAATTTGACAATATTTGCTGCAATAATGAGCCATTTGTCTCTCTTGCGAGCTGCCAAATGAAGGTTGGGAGAAGGAGAACTAAGTGATTTGTCTCGGTCATGGGTTGTAACTTTCAGAGAACTGCACAAATACAGAGCACCTGAAGAGAAGAACAGGCCAGTGCAGAAGTTCTTACCCTGCTCCCTTTCTTAGAATGTACACGTACAGGTCCTTTTCAGGTGTTTGGAAACTAAATTGTTTTTAATATTCATTACTACCTGAGTGAAGAAACTGTATATTTATATATTACCACAATACTTATTTTTTTATTTTGCAGGCAAAAATAGTCCTTGATATTATTGTCACCATGTTCAGTGAATATTGTGAAAATAAATTTACGTAAGTTCCTTTAGCATTTTTATTGATGGCGTGCTGTTCTGAAGCCAAGATACTAAGGTCTTGGGTGAAATATCATGATGAAGAATGCTTGTAACTAGAGCATAGAGTGTCTTTGGGGAGATCAAACACATGTCTGAGTAGTACATGTGGTAAAAAGTGGTTTCTAAAAGAGAAGTTCAGTGCCATTCTAACATCTGTAAGGGCAGGTTCCAGCTGGCTGCAGCAATCTGGAAAAGCCGCACAGTGGCAACAATATAGGCTGTGTGTAGGGACCACTGGATTTGAGAATGTAGAAGACAGAAGACAGCAGAGGGAATAGCTGCACAAAAAGAGAGAAGGTGTGTAAGAGTGAAGCATGTGCTGTGGATATACATTAGTAAGGTTTTTTCCCAAAGCCTTTTTTTTTTTTGTCTATTTGAGACAGGGTCTCACTACACAGTTCAAGCTAGCCTTGAACTCACTTTTGTAGTCCAGTCTGGTCTCAAACTCACACTGATCCTCCTGCCTCAGCCTCCCTAGAGCTGGGATTATAGGCGTGCACCACCACACCTGGCTTTTCTAAAGCATTTTTTAAGTTATGCTTATTTTTTATGGCCCCTAGTATTTATTTTATTTTATTATTTTTTTTAAAGATTTTTTTTTTTCTTGTTTCAGAACTTTTGTTTGTTTATTTGTTTATATTCATGGCCGGCTCAGCCTGCCCTGAGGGCAGGGCTGGCGCAGCATGTGGTGCTGGGGATGGAACTGCGGTCCCTGCAGCTGCCCAAGCTTTCCTAAGCAGGTGCTTTAGACCACTGAGCCGTCCTGCCGGGCACCCTAGTGTTTATTTTAGAGTATTAGTTACAGTTCAGAGTAAATGTATAACTGTAAAAAGCATGGCTGGAATTACCTGGGCTTTTTTAAAACACTGATTTGCCTTTCAGTGGTAGTTACCAGCTGCCCTTTGTCATGAGCACAGCACCCTGGCCAACCCAGGGTGCACATCAGAATTGCTGAGGAGTCCATGTGGGATGTGCAGTTTGTACTGCCGGGAAGTCAGCTTTGAAGTGGACTCTACCCGCGGGGACATGGAGCCTTAGAAGCTGGCCAAGCGTCCTGTCACTGTTCAGAGCAGTGGTGGGCACCTTTTAGACCTGAGTGCCCAAACTGAAACCCAGAACCTGCCTACTTGTTGGAAAGTTCCAGCACTGCCCGTGTGCTGTGCCAGATGCCAGCTGCTGAGGCGTTCCCTACCCGCCCTGGGGCACGGGTGCTGGAAGTTCTCCACTACTGCTATGTAGAATCCAAGCAGCAGGGTAGGATGTGATAGATCTATGGGATTATGGCTGAAGTTATGGACAAAAGAACGTTTTACTAACCATAGCATTTCTAGGATTTATGAGCCATTTTTAAAATGTGCTTCTTTTTTTCTTCCCAAAGCATTGAAGCAGCTGAGGTGGTTTTTCCTAATGGAAAGTCACATACCTTTCCGGTAAGTATTTAGGAAGCAATGGGTGGTGACAATAGTGCGGCTAATAACAGCTCCATGTGTTCTTCCTGTCAGTTTATCCATCCCTCCTCACTGTAGCCCCATGAAGGTAAATGCTTGTGCTGGGTCTCACTAGGAAGTTTCTGAGGCATTGAAGTGTTAATAGGCTGCCTTCTACTGTTCAGTGGTGGAGCAAGGGTTTAAATTCAGACTTTCTAGCTGTGTCTGCTAACACACTTCAGTGTGTAATGAGATTACATTACCACTGGCCTTAGAGTTTATCTTTTTATTATCTAAACTGAAGAATTTCATAATTTTATCCTTTTTAAAATTACTTAGCCTACAAATATAATTAGTTCTGTTCATACTTGAGTTAACAAGGCCATCACTATAAAGCGAATTAGTGAGACTAATTTAGTAGGATGTATACTTATAGAATCATTGTCAATATATAGGATCTTGGTAAAAAGTATAATGCATTAATTGATTAGTATTGCTTCCCACATGACTTATCATAGCCATTTGGTTATGATTCTGGTTAAGACTATCACTATTATTATTATTATTATTATTATTATTATTATTATTTTGTATTTGGTACAAGTTCTACAGGGTCTCACCATGCAGTAGCTTTGACTCACAGTGATCCTCCTATTTTCAGCCTCCCAAGCACTGGGATTACAGGCGTGTACCACCACGCCCAGTCTCAAATCGCTATCTCAGCAAGCCCCAGGGGTGGGGCCAGCACAGCACACTGGGGATTGAACCCGGCCGCTATATTCTGCCTAAGCAGGCACTTTAGTTCTTTAAGCTGTCGGCCAGCCCTGAGACAAATTTTGGATGGGTTTTATCCCGTTTGGATTTGCCACTATTCCCATGTGATTTATGAAGCGAATCAGGGCCTAAGTTAGTGAAGTAGCTTTTATTTTTTATTTATTTATTTTTAAAATTTTATTTATTTATTTATTTTTCTTGTTTCAGAACCTTTGTTTATTCACTCATTTTTATGGCCGGCTCAGCCCGCCCCGAGGGAAGGGCTGGTGCAGCATGTGGTGCCAGGGATCCAACCGCGGTTCCTGAAGCAGCCCAAGCTTTCCCAAGCAGGCGCTTTAGACCACTGAGCCATCCCGCCGGGCCCATGAAGTAGCTTTTAAAGTAGATAAAATCTGCCCAGAGCAGAACCTTCCCTTTCCCCAAAACATTAGTGTTTAGCATCATATTTTATTCTAAAGTATTAGTTATGAGTCAACATAAGTGTATAACCATAGGTATAACTGAAATGATTTGGACAAAACGGTTTGTTTAGTATCTGTCCATCATTGGTTTTTGCTGTGTAACAAACTACCCCAAGACTCAGTGGCTTTAGTTAGTACTGTGTATCAGTCTTAGATTCTCTCTCATCTCCGGCAACTTAGCTGACCTCTGCAGGGCTTGCTCGTGTGTAGGTCACTTGGTAGGTTGCCAAGCTGGGAGGTGGTTTGGAATGACCTCACTCATGTCTACCTGGAAGCAGGGTCACATGTGTTAACCACTCCTCAGCATCTAGTGTGCTAGGCCAGCATCTTGGGAGATTTTGCTTTTCCTGGTGGTGCTGGGAATAGAGCGCAGGGCCTTATGTGTGTTAGGCAAGCACTGTACCCAGCCCAACTGTAATTCCCAGGAACCAGAGAGAAAGCCTCGTGCTTAAGTGCCTTTGAGCATGCTATTCCGGCCAGTGCCAACCCTGTGGCTGTTTTTGCAGGATGGCGAAGCAAGTGCCATCTCTTGATGGGAGATCTGTAGTGTCACACTGCAAGGCCATTGATGCAGAGATGGGAGGAATCTACGGCTGTTTTCAGTTTACTTCATTAATGCTTGGGAGTTATCCAGGGGATGTTCTTTACTTTTTAAAAAACCTGATTTATGAAGTTTCCTTTTAGTATGAAAAATTGTCAGATATTAATATTCAACATGTGCTTTTATTTAGAAAAAGGTTTAGAGCTGGGGAGATGGCTCAGTAGAATAAGCACTTGCCTGGCAAGTGCAAGGTCCTGAGTTCAATCCCTGATACCACAAAAAAAAAAAAAAGGTTTAAAAATTTGATGCAGTTTTGTCCTGTAGATGATTCTTTAAAACCATTTGTTTGTGTCATGGAGGACATGAATTTGAAGTAGTGGGCTCACAGAAGAAGAATAATGCATGAATCTTTGGACATTTGCTAATGTACTTATTTCTAAACTAAGGTTAGAACAACTCTGAGGTTATCCTGGAGGGCAGAGGTCTTTGGGGTGCACACTTACTCCTCCTGACACAAAATAGCTGATTTTCTCAAGTTCTTTTTACCTTTTTATTACCTTATGGTAATAAATAAGGTTTTGGAATAAGAGGATTGCACATAAGTGGTAGAGAGTCAGAGACTCATGGTTAATGGTGTGAGCTTTGGAACTAAGCAGGTCCTTAGTTTATTCATTAGTTGCTTCATGCTTAAACATACACTTATTAAGTATGCCCTGAATGCTTATCCTATAAACCATTTTTCTAAGCGTAGGATGTAATACCACTTGTGATCTAGGACTATTCATCTAAAATTCCCTATCTGTGAAATGAGAATACTAGTCTTTTGCTGCATGAGCTAAGATTATCTTTAAAGTATGTCTTGTACTGCTGACTTGCAGTAACTTTTCAATACAGTTTTTTTTTTAATACAGTTTTTGTTTGTTGTTATTTATTTGTTTTACTGTTGTAATGGTGTCTGCTCTAGTATATCCCGAACTCCACTGTGCATTCATTTCGCTGGGGATCTTGATAAACTGCAGATAGGGCCTTAGTATCTGTGGTGCTACTGTTGCTGGCTATAAAGACCTCGGTCTGCCTGTCTTACACCCAGCTGGTGCCAGTGTGTCTGCTTTGAAAACTTGATTTTGGATATAAAAATAAATTTTTTTTTTTTTTTTTTAAATCTAACATTGTAAAGTTTATTTGCATTAACATTTTTTCCACCATCATAAAAGATGCTGACATTTGTTCTTTGTGATCAGAGAAAAGACATTTTGGAATGGACAACCTGTTTCTACTGTTCTTTGAAAGGAAAAGTTTTAAAACCAAAATCCAAGGGCAAAAATCCAGTAGTTGCCTGTCTCCACTAAACCCAGTAAAATGTTACACTGGTAATTATGACTCAGGCCGAACTGCCTTCCCTCCTCAGACTTGGCTGAACTGAAGGACAAGCTGAATTACTGTACCCTGACACTGCACAAGGGGTGGCACGTAAATATACAGCTTTTTCCTAGTGGCAGTTGTACTTTTGAGAATAATTTGTTGAGAAGTGTCATGTCCAAAGGTGAAAAGCCTGAATTTTATGTGCATGTGTGTTCGTCATCTAATATGGTAAAGTTATGTCCCATTTGAGGGAGAGGAAATGCCAAGGTGTGGGATGCCCCACCCTTGTAGTCTCCTGGAGCAGATTGATTGGACTTGATCATTATATTTGGCACCTGGGACTGTTAAGAGAGAACTTTTGAAAATAGTCTTGCACTTTGTGTGAGGAATGATACATTGTTATACATACTTTCTTGGTCATACATATACCACTTGTTTGAGACTGAGACAGAAGATGTTATTCAGTATTTGTAGACATCTTTAAAATGTTGTAATTTACTGTAAGAAATGAGGAATAGCCATCTAAAAGAAATACTTGACATTTTACATTATTTCCAATGTAAATGAAAACTAGCAAATGGAATGTTCACCTGTGAGTCTCGTGGTACATTTCTTCTGTGATAATGTTTTAACACATGAGATGTATTTTTGGTATTTTGAGGGAAAATACAGCTGTGATTGAACTGTGGAATCTGAAGCTACGTGTCATGGGGGGTGATTTAAGCTTTCACTCTCTTTATCTCCCTAAGGAACTGGCTTATCGGAAGGAGATAGTGAGAGCTGATCTAATTAACAAGAAGGTTGGGATCAGGTATGCTTTGAAATTTTAATTTACTTACTGTTTGGGAGAGTTTGAGGAGCAGAGTACACATGAGTATATTTTTCTTGAATGAGTGCTCAGAGATGGTTTTGATATTCTTCAGAAGACTGTAAGAAATGATACAGCATCAGTTCAGATACCTGGTATCTAGTGGGACTCAAAGATAGAGGGGACTATAGTGGCATATTTTAAAACAACATGTAAATATGTTTTTTATGTAATCTATTGGTATGTGTGGCTTATACATTCTTTCAGAGAGACTCCAGAAAATCTTGCTAAACTTCTGACCAGAATGTATTTAAAGTCAGAAGTCATAGGCGATGGGAATCAAATTGAGGTGGAGATCCCTCCGACCAGAGCTGACGTCATCCATGCATGTGACATCGTGGAAGATGCAGCGATTGCTTATGGATATAACAACATTCAGATGACTCTCCCGAAAACGTATACCATAGCTAGTCAAGTAAGATCCCACCCTAGAACAATGCTCTTTTTGTTAGATCTGATTACCAAATGCCAGGAAGGCTTGAAGAAGCAGAACGTAGGAACTAAGCAGTGCTTGGATATGCTTTGCCATGAGAAGCTTTTGCTGTGGAGAAGACACAAAGCAGATGCGCGGGTCACGAGAACAAGGCGAAACCACTGATGACTGCTTCTTTGCAGGCAGACAGGTCTTGGGTGTGGAGGCTTTGTTGAATGTCTAGTTGGGAGATTCATTTCTCAGCTTGGGCCCAGTGCAGAACCTGTGCATGGGAGAGGGTGGGGTGTACGTATGTGGAGTGTGTGTGTGTGTGTGTTGGGGGGCTATGGAGGAAGCATCAAGGCAGAAGGATGGTTTCTTCCAGTGAGAAATTTTGTATAAATCTCTCTTTAAAAGTGCAGGTACAGATTTTGCTGAATTGAAGTCAACTTCTTTTTTCCAGTTTCCTCTTAATAAGCTCACAGAGCTCCTCAGACACGACCTGGCAGCTGCGGGATTCACAGAAGCACTCACCTTTGCTCTGGTGTGTCTCAAAGCACAATTTCTCTGCTTAGTTCACTATTATTTTGAGTGTCTGAGTTATTTGTATTGTGATTTCTTATATGAGGTTATAAAATCTAGGTGATTGCTACAACTTCCAGATTCTAGACGTATAACCATTACTTCAGATTATACAATTTCTGAGGAAAAAATGTTGAAGCGTTTCTTTTTTATAGTTGCAGAAGAAAATAAAAACCTAGAAAATGTCCTTAGTGACAGATGATAAAGTAGTGTATAGTTTTCATGGAAGTGTTAAGGGTTCACAATGAGTTTCCTAACCAGATTTTATTAGGTTAGAATATTTGGTTTTAATTTGGTCGAGGCTACTAGAGGGCAGCCCACTAGATGCCTCCCTGGTTAAGGTCTTGTCGGCTGTTCCACATTAGATTTTGTTCTCTGTCTTTGAACATGGTCACAAACATTTGCTTTGAGTTGAAAAGCTGACATAAAAGGCACAAACCAGGAAATGAATTTTATTACAAAATCAGAAGGAAATATCCCTTCCCCACCCGACTGACCACTGGAAAAATTCAAATGTGTGTGTAATTTGTAGGCTTCTCCCTCTGATGAGCATTTTGTGGTGCCGATCATGTAGTTCTTGAGTATTCAAATAAGTTTCAATTTAATGACCTATGAGAGGAGTAAGAAACTACCCTGTCCCAGTCACTCCAGTCCTGAAATCCTTCACCTTTTAGAGTATTTAGGGACTATCTGATCTTGTACTGTAGGCTTTCATTTTTCTAGTTCATCAGTTATACATCTGTCTCTGCAGATGTAACTAGCTGGTCAGGAAGTTGTCTTATGCTATGCTTGGACATGGCTTTTTACCCAAGAGATCATGGCAAGAATCACTAGAGCTGGCATTAGCGTAAATTGAGCTTTTTCTCCCTTTTCATTATGCTGCTCTATTCTTTTCCATTTAGGTGACGTATAGGGCTGCGAGTCCTTGAGGGCTGCTTTGTAGCCCTCTCCTCCTACACAACAACGGGCACTCTTCTTTTGTTTTATGGGTGCTTAACAGTTTGTTATTAGTAACTTTGTCAAGTTTGTGCAAGGAATGTTAAATAGTACAATTTAAAAGACCATTGGGCAGCATTCATGTGGCTTGAGTTTACTTGGGCCCACCCCTCTGCCACAAGTCACCATGGAGAAACCCAAGGACTATGGGTAACTGAAACAAAGGCACAGGACTCCAAGGAGAGAGAATTCCTCACTGGAGTCACTTGGGATATTTTTATGGAAGAGGTGGAAGAGAAGTCATTTAGGTAGAGACTACAGGAATGGCTGCTTTGTGGGGCTGGGAAGGCATTTTAGGTAAAGGCAGGCAGAAATATAAGGCTCACAGAACAGATAAGAGATCAGGAGATGAGCCTGAAAAGGTGAGCAGGAAGCGAGCATAAGAGGGACCTGGGTATAACTTGTACCACCATTTCCACATGAAAAATTGACTTTAACTCCACATCATGGCAGGAATTCATAATCAGAACTATTAATGTTAAGTTGTATCTTCTATGGTCTTAAAGTTAGTAAATTATTATTAAAAATAATAAGCTTTTAAGCTTACTATAACTTTTCTGTAGAGTATATATTGCTGTGAACCATTGTAAGTTGACTGCTAGCCTCAGATACATTGACAGTTAAATTTAGTCGCTGATTTTGCATATTGATGTGTTTCCTGTGTGCTTCTTAGTGCTCTAAAGAAGATATTGCTGATAAACTTGGCTTGGCCATTTCTGCAACAAATACAGTCCATATAAGCAACCCTAAAACAGCTGAGTTTCAGGTAAGAACTTTTAGTAGGTGAAATTTATTTTTGTTTTTGGAGTATATATATATTTTTTGTATTAAGGCCAGCTCATCCTGCCCTGGGGATAGGGCTGGCACAGCGTGTGGGGCTGGGGATCAAACCGTGGTCCCTGTGGTTGCCTAAGCTTTCCTAAGCAGGCACTTTAGACTACTGAACCATCTTGCCAGCCCTGACATTTTTTATTGATTGATTGATTGATTGATTGATTGATTGTCTTTTGAGACAGGGTCTCATTCTGTAGTTCAGGCTGGCCTTGAGTTCACTTTTGTAGCCCAGGCTGATCTCAAACTCACACAGATCCACCTTCCTCAGTCTCCCAAGTGCTGGGATTACAGGAGTAGGTGAAATTTAGTCCAACAGTTGGACTAAATTGAGTTATTATGCATTTCAGATGTTATACAATAGTTTTTTAAAATATTTCCTTGAACAAGTCTATAGGTGCTTTTTATGTGCTTTATTTATAAACAAAAAAAAAAAATTTTAATGTATTTAGTACAGGGTCTTCAGGGTCTTACTCCACAGATCAGACTGGTAGTGATGCTCCTGTTTTCAGCCTCCTCAGCTCTGGGATTACAGGTGTGCCCCATCATGCCTAGTCTCAATCCCTGTCTCAGCATGCCCCAGAGGCAGGGCCGGCACAGTTAAACCCTGGTCACTGCATCTGCCTAAGCAGGTGCTTTAGTCTGCTAAGCTATCTGGCTGGTACCTTCTTTTCTTTTTAATAGCACTGGCACCTGAACCCAGGGCTTGAAAATGGTAGATCATATTCTATCACTGAGCTACATCTTTCAAATTCAAAAACTTTTCTTGCTGGCACACACCTCTCATCCCATCACCTGGGAGGCTGAGGCAGGAGGATGTCTGAAAGTTCAAGGCCAGCCTGGGCTACGTAATAAGTTCAAGGCCGGTTTGAATTACATTGTTAGGACCTATCTCAAAAAAGCAACAGGAAAATTCTTTTTTAACTTGGAGACTAGATCTCACATACTTCTTTGTATTTATTCGAATCTTTTTCCTGGGTTTTTCATTTGGTAATTGGCCTTTGACATACTCTCATCAGATTTCATTTCTTTTCCTTTCATTTATAATAAATCAACTAAAACCTGATCAAATGCTTTTGTAATTTCTGTGAAATTAGCCATTGAGCACATTTGACTGTGCCGCCTATATCTTTCATTGTAGTTGCTTGAGCTTATTGGCAGTTTTTGTTTGAAATTACGAATGTTTAAGTGAGGGTGATGCTACATTATGTATGAATAATCTATATTATAGCTATGACATTAATGATAAGTCATTTCAAGATTACAAATCTTTGCTTTGTTAGTTTAAATAGTGCCATGTCTTCTATGCTAATAAACTCTTATTTTCCTTGCATATGGATCTATATGTTTTTAAAACAGACTTTAGAGAAAGTTGTATCTTAGAACTAGAAGGATCTTTTAAGAAGTCATCTGAACTCTGATTTGCAGTAGTTTCTTTGGACCTTGGTTTTCATTCATGGCAAAGTAGGTAGCTGGGTTAGTGTTTTAAAAATGTGAAATGGGGCCAGGGAGATAGCTCAGTAGAATAGTGTCTGGCTGGCAAGTACAGGGTCCTGAATTTAATCCCTGGTACTGCTATGAAGGAATGAATAAATGAGCGAATGAGTGAATGAATGAATGAATGAGAATCAAGAACAGGAAGATATCTCAGCAGTCTATGTGCCTGCCTCACAAGCACAAGGACCTGGTTTTGATCCCCATTGTCGCTTGCTGTGCTGCTCCCTTGCCCCATCAGCCACCAAAACCAGGCGTGGAGGTGCACACTTGTAATCTCAGAGCTGGGAAAGGAGGACCGCCGCAAGTCTGAGCTGTGTAGTGAGACCCTGTACAAAACATATGTGTGTGTGGATAGTTAACTGAAATTTTAAAAATTATTTAAATCTAACTTTATGAGGGGCCAGGGAAATAGCTCGGTAAGCACAAAGTCCTGAGTTCAATCCCTGGTACCATAAATAAATAAATAAATAAATAAATAAATTTTATCTATATATCTGTGATACATTAGAAGCAGACTAATATTTGCAGTGATTGTTTTTTCAGTAAGTCCTAATGGATTTCTTTTTGCTTATTTCAAATGTGCCCTTCTCCAGCTGCACCTGTCAAGTATGCCAGATTTCTTTGGAGGTGGTGCCTGTTCTGCAGTTTATACCCTACTGTATCTATTTTGTGTAAATGGCAGGAAAACAAACCAGAGATGTACTAAATGTCATTGTGAATAGGCTTAATGTACTTAAAATCAGTATTTCTGCATAAAATAGAGATAAGAGAGTACTTGCCTCTGAAAAGATTTTGCATTTTACTTATGCTTTATCAATAGATACGTCCTGCTCTTAATACTGTTGCTTCCAGGTTTCTATATAGTTAACATAAATGTGCAGGTATTCATGTACTAGTAACTTAGTTCCTGCATAATTCCTAACTCCGGACTCTGCTTGCTGATGGTAGATATATTAAAGAATGGACATGATAATAAAAGTATTATTTAATAAAATACATAACATTTTATAATTATGAAATTATAGGCTATTCATATTCCAAGTAACTAAAATAATATTAATTTTATCCTTCGAGTATCCGCTCACTTCTGTTTTTCTACTTTTTTATTTTTTAATTCTTTTACTCATTTATTTATGTATGTGGTAAAGGATCTTGCTGCTCAGCTTGGACTTGTAGTGATCCCCATGTCTCAGCTTCCCCAGCACCGGGATCATACGCCTGTACCACCATGCCTGGTTTTGGTGGCCTACGTGGCACACTTGGGGTTCCAGGGCTGGCACAGCATGTAGTACTGGGGATTGAACCTGGATCCTGGTGCTGGCCAGGCTAGTGCTTAGACTGCTGAGCTGCATTCCTGACCCACCTGTGCTTTTTTTTTTTTTTTTTTTTTGATAGTTTGAAATAGGATTCAGGTAAGGTTAATGTACAAAGTCCATTGCTATGCTTCTGATGTGTCTTAATCTATTGGTCACTCATCAGGCTGTGCCTCTTCTCCCTCTCACCCTCACCCTCATCCTTTCCCCCTCTTCCCTCTTCTCTCTCTTTCCTTCTCCCCCTTTTTCACTGGTCTTCCTGTTTCCCCACCCAACCTGCTCACCCTCTTCCCCTCTCTCTCTGTCTCTCTCTTTCTCTCCCTCCCTCTCTCCCCCCCCCAGTCACTGTCTCTGACTCTTTTCCTCTTTTTCCTTTCTCAGTTTGTTGAAGAAACTGAGTCATTTATCCTTTAGGAGTCCCACTTTTAGAATTGCATCAAATATGTTCCAGCTTCTGCTATATTTCCAGTAAGCTGGTAGTTAGATCTGGAAACTTCACCAGATTCAGGTGTAATTTTTAAGTCAGCAGATAGGGCTCATATAAAGAAAACTAAAAAAAATTTTTTTAAGTCATCTTCAAATCTCCTTCACTTACACTGGTATTTTAAGAGGTTAAACTTCTTTTCACCTTTCAATCCCCTTATCTGCTAAGGATTTGTTCTCAGAACTCTCGGTGGATAACTAAAACCAAGTTATATAGATTTTGTATTTTTCTTCTGTGTAAGCACATATGATAAAGCTTAATTTATAAATTTGATATAGTAACATTAGTTATAATAAAATAGAACATTGTAGCAACACTAACAATAAAGTTTCCATGAATGTATTCTTTTAAAATATTTTACTGTAAATGTTAGCAGCCTCCTCCTGCTGTATTTTCTTTCTTTCCTTACCTGGAGAGCCTCCACTTTTCACTTAGAGGAAACACTCTCTGACTTCTCTTTGATGTCTGAGTTGCTGTGGTCATTGTTCTCGTGCTTTGGTGCCAGTAAACTGGGGTCAGGCAACTGCTGTAGTTCCTGTGAGTGGCCTAGGCATTTGTTCTCTAGGTGATAAAGTGAATGATATTTTTAAAAGCACCAAGTTGAAAGCCAGAAGCTTGCTGGTTGAACGATGAGACAGGTGCTCTTTTTTTCCTTCAAGACAAAAATTCAACAAGGCCTTTAGGGCTCGCTGTTAGCTCATTCTGGGTGTCAGGGCAGCTGTTCTAGCTCCAGCGCTGAGGACAAGCCTCTGTAGGAAAGGGTGAGTGAGGAGAGATCGGAGAAGTAGGCCCTGCGTCAGAATGTGGAGGAGGGCTTCTCAGGGCAGAGGGAGAGCAAGTGCAGAGGTCCTTGTTGACCAAGACAGCATCCAGGGTAATCCAGGAGTAGCAGGGTGGCAGGTCAAGGAAGGCACCAAAGCCAGGTCGTGTAGGGGTCCCAGGGAGCATGTGCGCGTTTTGTTCTAACTTTGGTGAAAACTGGTGCGCCAGCAGGGAAGTTGTGTGGTCTGATTTCAGGGAAGAACTCTGGAGCGTAGTCCCGCTAAGGTGGCAGGGAGGAAAGCAGAGAATGCAGCCCACCTCCGAGGTCTGGGCTCCAAACCGCGGTGGTGGCCCCTGAGTGTGGCCGCAGAGTACGCGACGGCGTCACGCTGCTGCTCATAAGACCCTTTGTTAATATGACTTGATGGAAGCTAATATATGCAGCTCCAAGTGAGAAACATTTCTTAGACGAAAGCTGTAAATTTTTAAAAGAACTATTACATGCATTTTTTATGACTGGTTAGAGTGAAATGACAGTGTACAGTTTTCTATTTGCTTTAGTAAACAAGAAGCTAAGATCTGTAGATATGTCTACAGATGTATGCATATTTTTGTTCTGTTTTCTTCACTCTCTGCTTGTGTGGTTGCCTTTATATTTTCTCTGGCCTTGATTTTTAAAAAAGAGGCTAGTTTTTATTTGATTCATTTAAGTGTTTGTATTTCTGTATTTCTTATGATCTCTTGCATTTATTTTGTGAAATGGAGCAAGTTCTGCAAGTTTGCATGTTTGAAACTTTAAAATCCACTGTTAATTTTTTAAAAATATAAGAAAATAATTAAGAGTCATTTAAATATTTTTCTCACTTATTTTAATCAAGTGTATTTTTAATTTGAAATAATGAATATTTTCAATTTTTTAATAATATCAAATTGAAAATTAAATAATTTAGATATTTTGGGCACTATATTTTCAAAAATCGTCTCACTTTGAAGCCGTGGAGTCTTTCCACTTTGTCTTAAAGATTAAAGGTCTGGTTCCTCTTTGGTCAGTACAGTTCCATGTCTTTTCCTGTAGGTGGCGCGTACTACCCTTCTTCCTGGCCTCCTCAAGACCATCGCTGCAAACCGGAAGATGCCCCTTCCTTTGAAACTGTTTGAAATCTCTGATATTGTAATAAAGGATTCTAGCAAAGGTAAGAATGGGTCACCTTTGATTAGCAATTTTTTATTATGCCATTTTAACTTCTATAAAAAAATAAGTGACATGATTAGCCCTGTGAGTCCAGTTGAGAATATAGAGCTCACCTTTTTTCCATACCCTAACAAGCTCTCTGTTTGCATATGAATACTAGACAGCATATTATTTCACTGGCAAACACTTCACTGAAGAGCCCTATTCTATAAGCTGTACAACCATGTTGTTTTGTGTTGTAAAGTAACACTGTTATCATGCCTTATCAATTACCCTGGTGTTTAAAGTTCCCATTTTCATATATTCTGTGTTTATGATTGATTTCTTTGCGGCACATCCTAGCACTGTCAGATGCTGTACCTAGCGGGTGCAGCTCACTTTGAATAGAACGTGCAAATAACCTCCTCTTTGACGAGGGCCATGGAGGCTAGGGCCATTGGTACCAGAGAAGCTTAGCATGCGGGAGGCTCTGGATTCAATCCCTAGAACCACAAAGAAAAGAAAAAAGAGAGGAGGAGAAAGGAATGAGTGAGGGAGGTGGAGGAGGGAGACTGTGGTATGTTTTTTCCCTTTGCCCTAAGTTCTGTGGTTCCTATGCACGTCGCTTCAGTGTTCTTGCTGTCTTGTCCTTCTGCCGTAGCCGTGGTTGCCTGGCATTACTTCTGTGCCAGCCATCGCAGATGGGCCTTTTTGTTTTTGTCCCCTTTGGGTGTGGTTTAGACTAGTTCATAGGGAAAGCTTCTTGGTCCAGCTCTCGGAGTGCAGTGGTTATTTAGCAAATGTGTTATAAACTTAGCATCTAAGCCCAGCTGCCCAGGACGAGTCTGTGTTTCCAGTCGCTGACACAGGTCCAGCCGTGTCGGTTGGTATGTGCAGTGGGCCCCAGATGAGCACTGCCTCAGCTACTGCCCTCCCGGCAGCATTTCTTGGTTCTCTAATTTTTGCACATCAAGCCCTGGAAGTGTTTATACAGGTTTTCTTATGCCATACCCTAAAATACTCTGTGTATCCTTTTGAAGCAACAGACTTGTGCTGGGTTTCTTTTGGAAAGGATAGTGGGCATCATTCTTCTTCCCCACCCCCCACCCCAACCCCAGCAGTGGAATGTGAACCCCAGCCCTTTACACTGAGCTACACTCCAGCCCTTTTTAAGTGTTTTTCTGTTTGTTTGTTTTAATTTGAGATGAGTTCTCACTGTATTGTCCAGGCTCGGCAACAAGTGCAGTCATTCGACATGACCCTGCATGTGTCCCCTTCCATGATTTGGCATATTCAGGTGAAAAACTAGAAATTTTCCCCCATAGAAAGGCCAGTGAGATAGCTCAGGAGATCAAATGCCTGCTTTGGCAAGTGTGGACTAGGTTCCATCCCTGGTCCCACATGCTGCACCAGTTCCACTGCTTGGCGCCCTGCTGAGCCAGAGAATGAGTCAAGGCATGGTGGTACATGCCTGCAATAGCTGAAAACACGAGGATCACTATGAGTCTGAACTGTGTAGTGAGACCCTGTACCAAATACATAAATGAAAAATAAATAATAAGAAAAAATTTTCCCCCATAGAGTCTTGGCTTTGGAGCAGTAACCAAAACTTAGGTAATCCTACCTAGACTGATAACAGAATGAATTTATAGAAACTATCAGTTCATTATATTATCGATCTAGGTAGAATTTTCTTTAGTTGGTAAACCTGTAGTAGACATTAGAAAACAGTAGTAAGGAGAGTTTCAAATAGTTTTGAGGGATCTTGGGACTAGGATAGAAAACTGACTGTGTGTTATAGTTCAGCTGCTGCAAAGTACCTTATTATGGTAGTGGTGCCCATCCCGTTTTCCTTTTAATCTTATGTTGGGAAGACCTAGGCACAGATAATACTTTGGCCCCAATTCTGGCCCCAGTGCCTCTGTTTGGGGAGAACTTCCCTATTGACCTTTATCTTACACAGTACAGAATCTTCAAATACTACCTATTTCTTTAATAAATCACATAGATGATTATGCAAACTCCAGAACACATATTTTTCAATGAAAACATTTGTATCTCTGTTGTACTTATATTTCGTCAGAGAGAATAGCTCTTGTCTATATGGCAGATCTCTTTTATACCTGTTTTTATTTGAAATTATTCTGCTGTATTTCCTCACTGGTTTATTTTTACCTGATTTTACTTTTGTTAATTACCTTGCATTGGTTCATTTTTTTCCTTAATGTTTTCTCTCATACCAGTAGGATTTGAAAAATAAAGGGAGGTAAATTTGCTTGACAAGTCTGCTGTATTGAAATATTGGAAACACAGGTTTGCTGTGATTTACTTGGAGTATGTTTTCTGTTTAGGAGGTGTTATGGTTTATGTCTAGTTGTCCCCCCAAAGCCTCATGGAGTCACTGGGCGGGGACTTCTAGAGTTTGAGACTTGATCCATGATCCCTGGGATTATAGGTTTTAGTACTGATGGGATTATGGGTGGAAGTACTTCTGGGATTATGGGTGTAACCTAGGGCGGGAGCTAAGGCGGAGAGCCTGAATGTAATATAAAG